>PVKE010034150.1:0-17545 GCA_004027555.1 Craseonycteris thonglongyai | reverse complement strand
AGCCAAAAAATTTCAGACATATTTCATATGGATCAAAAGGCATTAGAAAATGAAATTATAATTTTACAAACTGACTTAATCTTACAAGCCAGAAAATTTGAAGATTTTTGGAAATATGTCAACCGAGAAAAATATCCCAGTATCACCAAATGTAGCGAATATATCTATTCTTGTTTCAGATCTACATACCTATGCGAATTGGCGTTTTCATACTTGAAGCTAACGAAGACTGAACAACGTTCTGTCCTGACTGATTCCCATACTGAAGACTCATTATTATTATCTTTGTCAGGATATACACCTAATTATGATTCCTTGGTTAGAGACATGCAAACTCAGTCTTCCCATTAATGTTAAGGCAACAAAGTAAATTCTAAATCTGTCTTTATCTGTAGCTACCGTACTTTGAATTAATAAATATTGTTAATAATTATCCATGTTCTTTTAATGTGAGTTTTTTGGCCCTTTAGATAATTATTGTTGTTGTTTTTTATGTAGGTAGATAAGCCATATATCTATATTTCAGTACGAGGTGTACTCAGCGAGCTATTGATAGATTAGCAAAAAGTAAGTCATATTATTCTTTCATGATAGATTTTCCTGGCCCCCCAAAAAAACGCGAAAGTGAAATATTGAAATCAAATTACCAGCCATACTGTGCATTTTTATAACAACTTTTTCATATTTACGAACAAATAGTACAACTTATACATTGCAGTTGATAAAAAAATTAAATTGCATTTTAAGTTAGTAAAAATCTATCTTGAAAAAGTGTCAGAAAATCGAATTTTTTAGGTACCGCCTGTACGGAATGCTGCTATCAAAAGTTGGGTCTGGAAATTAATTTTCTTCATGAGCCTATATCTCGAAAACTTAATAAGTGATTTAAAAAATAAAAAATAGTTTTGAACATATATTTTACTTATCTACCCATACCTCACTGGAATGCACCTTACACAGTGTATAAACATAGTATGCATTTCACACCCCTTCTTCCCCCTTAGACTACGCCTATGACAAGTCGATCGCGACACACTTTTAAGATAAAAAGTAGATCTTATATACAGAAAAGTTGGCCACCCCTGTTATATACCATGTACAGACGCTCTAGAATAGGCATTAATAAACTATAGCTTGCAAGCCAAATCCTTGAGGTCCCCTGAGAGATTGACCTCTTTGACAGAAATGCATTTACACCAAGTATGTTAACTACCTCAAGTGTTTGTGTTCTTTAAAACTTCATCCTTTATTTCTAATTAAAGAAAAGTCAAAAATAAATAAGAGAAACTGGGATGGGTGCAAGGTAGTCTCACTTTGGGGCATATGAATCTATTGTCCTTTAACCTATTGATTATTAATTTGTGATTGTTAAAAATAGACCACAATTAGGGAAGGAAACTGATTAGAATTAGTAAAGTTAGAAAATAAACTAAAAGTTTGTTTGCATTTACAAAAGTAACTCCAATTATAGTTCTTGATCTACTACCTATTTATTCCCAACTTTTATGAAATACAGAACAACTATTAATATACCATTAAATGCTAACTTTTTTGCAAATTTTATTGTTAGAACAGTGAAATCTATATACATTTGCTTAAATTTAAGTTTCACCTTTGTTGCAAGGTCTTCCATACATAGCATTGTTGTATACTCACAAGTTTTAAGTGAGAAACTGGTTAGGTGATGTTGTGACTTCGGATGTGTGCCTGTGACAGTATGGAAAAAGTTCAATACTGGACAGCTTTCTGTGATTTTCAGGTTCTACTGCCAGGAAGACCAACTGGCTGGCAGAGCTAATAGCGCACCCTAGTGATCATAGTATTCCACTACTAGCTGTATGAAAAAAAAAAAAAAGAGAAAAAAATCCCCGCACGTGCAGAGGCCTCAGAAAAGAGAAGAGAAAAATCCCATTAAATTTACCTTAAAAGTGGCAACAACAGTACAGAACCAGAAACTGGACATTTTAAGTTCCTGGGCCAGTCTGTCAAATACAGCATTCAAGTGGAGGCCCTTCTTATTCTTAGCACTGCATCCCATTGTTAAGCTTACTCTGGTTAATTCAGGGTTGCTAGTGAATGACAGGGATGTCTAGATCTAGTTGATGATGAGCTCTAGCTCCACAAATGTTTCTAATGTTACAAACTACATTGTACTAAATTAATGTTAGTGTTATGTTTTCATTTCCCTATATATTTATGCCGACAGTAAGTTTTCGACCAAAATTTTTTTTAAACTTTTTTTTTGAGAGGAGAGAGAGAGAGAGAGAGAGAGAGAGAGAGAGAGAGAGAGAGAGAGAGAGAGAGAGAGAGAAGCAGGGAGTACCCAGAGCAGTCTCCATAATTGTACATGGTTAGTTGTGACATAGTTTGATTCCACACAGGTGGATGTGGGGCCACATGGGGCAGAAACCAAAAGGGGGGGTCTCCAGCATGAAACGCGAGAACCTTCACTGCATACTGAACTGCGGCGCAACTGGTAACCGCTGAGCCCCACGGTGAAGGTTCTTGCCTCCCATGTGGAAGGTCCCCAGTTCGGTTCCTGCCGTGTGTGGCCCACATCCACATGTGTGGAATGAAACTGTCACAACTAATGATATACAACTACGGAGACTGCTCTGGATCCTACACCCCTCACCCTCCCTCTCTCTCAAACAATAAAATAAATCTTAAAAAATAAAGATTGCTTTGTAGTTTCAGCTTGCATGGTCACATACACAGTAACCTACTATTGTAGAAAGTGAGGACTGACTGGTTTCAGTTTTCCACATCCTTGTCAACATATTATTGTCTTCTTGGTAATAACCATCCTAGGGTGTATGAGGTGGTATTTCATTGTGGTTTTGATTTGCATTTCCCTAATGACTAATGATGCTGAACATTTTCTCATGTACTTATTAGCAATTTGTGCATCTTCTTTGGAGTATCTATTCAAATATATCTATTGAATATATCTATTCAAATATTTTGCCCATTTTAAAATTGGGTTTAGCTTTTCTTCACCTGGATCTATTTGTTAGCTCATCTGATAGTTTTTTCTAAAAAAGTGATTTAAGCTCATTTACATTTATCACTTGGTATGGATTTTGTTATATTGTTTCCCTATGTAGTCTATTTTCTTTGCCCCACACCCTTTTTGGTATTATAGTTTTAACTGCAACCTTTATTCCAGTATCTTTATGTAATACACTTAGTACTCTCTTTAAATACTGTCTGTTGCTTTTCTAATATATGAGCAATTTTGAAACTGCTTACTACCTGGCTCTTTCTTTCTTACTATCTAGCCATTAGTTTTATCCTAGTGTCAATTTGCATATGTTAAGTTATTATTTTTTGTCAAGTGTTATCTTTTTAATTTTAGCTAATACCACTGATTCAATCAATGAGTTTATTTAACTTTCTACCTACTCATCCCTTTCCTCCCATTTTTTGTTACTTGTATTAATTTTATATTATCAGAGCATTTGATTTTTTTCTCCCTTATGCAACACTCACCCACAAGACTGTACGCCAAAGTTTCTATAACCATTTTGCAATTTCTGCAAATAGTTCTCTGACAAATTCCTCAATTAAGGTTCATGGGAAAAAATATTTCCTGAGTATTAACATACTTTTAACTATTGGTGTGGACTTTATATTTGGATAGTTTGACTGGATATAAAAATCCTTGAAAATCCTTTAAGTATCTTCAAAATGTTGCTCCCAATGGGGATGTTCAGTGGTTGAGTGCTTCCCTTGCAATCACAAGGTCAGGGGTTCTGTTCCCGGCCCCTGCCAGTGTAGCCCATATATTTAGCTGAGATGCAAGGCAGTTGCGAGGATGCCTGCGATGCCGCCATAGTGATGGTTCTCGCCTCCCATGCAGGAGGCCTCCATTTTGGTTCCTGCCCCATGAGGCCTCATATCCACCTGTGTGGAATGAAACCATGTCACAACTAATGATGTACAACGATGGCGACTGCTCTGCCCATCCCCTTCTCTCCCTCCCTCTCTCTCTCACCTTCTCTTAAACAATAAATCTTTAGAAAATAAAATATAAAATAAAATGTTGCTCCCAAGCAGCCTAATGCCAATCTGACTTTATCCTATAAATAACTTGAACTTTTTTGTCTGGGTGTCCAAATGATTTTGTCCCTCGTTTTGAAGCATTACTAAGGTATGTCTTGGTGTTGATTCTTCTGGGTTGAATTTTTTCTTTTTTTTTTAAGATTTATTTTTGTTTTTTGACAGAGAGACAGATAGAGACAGAGAAGGGGGGAGGGCCCAGAGCAGTCTCCATAGTTGACAGCATTAGTTTTCCATATAGTTTCACTCCACAGTTGGGCACAGGGCTGCGCAGGGCAGGAACTGGGCTGGGGGCCTCCCGCATGAAAGCACACCCATTTAGCATATGGGTCTACATGAACCAGGCCCAGGATTTAATCCTTAGTCCCTGGGGCTGCGAAATGAGTGCTTAACCTGCTGAACCATCCTGGCTTCCCCAGCTTTGATCTTTTTAATTTTTTGTAACTCGTTTTTAATATCAGGTTACAATTTTTGTCTGCTTAGAGGTCACAATTTTCTACTGTATTTTCATCAGTTATTTCAACTTTACTCAGTTCATTTTCACTTTTATTTTTCTTGTAATAATTGGTTTGGGGCTAGGTAATTGTATTAGTTCTCTAGAAAGACAGAATCAATAGGAGAAATGTATACACACTTTATTTTTTTTTTTTAAGATTTATTTATTGTTTTTGACAGAGAGAGATACAGTCAGAGACAGAGAGAAGGGGGAGGGCCCAGAACAGTCTCCATAGTTGCAAATAATTCGTTTTTCCACATAGTTTCATTCCACAGGTGGGCAGGAACTGGGTCGGGGTCTTCACCCCGGTGAGAACTGAACTGGGGGCACTCTCCAGTTCAGCATATGGGTCCGCATGGGCCAGGGCCGGGATTCGATCCTCGGGGCTGCAAAGTGAGCACCTAACCCACTGAGCCGTCCTGGCTTCCCCTATACACACTTCTATTCCAACAAATCCTGTTATAAATAAGCAACTTATTTATTTATTTATCATAGGAATTGGCTCATGTAGTTAAGGAGGCTGAGAAGTTCCACAATCTGCAGTCTTTGAGCTTAGAACCAGGAAAGTCAGTGATATAATTCAATCTGAGTCCAAAGGTCTGAGGACCAGGAACTCTGAAGTCTGAAAACAGAAGATGGATATCCCAGTTCAAGTAGACAGAAGGGAATCGTTCCTTCACCTTTTTGTTTATTTGGCCCCCAATGGGTTGGATGATGTCTGCCCACCCACACTTGTGAGGACAGATCTCCTTGCTCAGTCTACTAAATTCTAACCTCTTCTAGAAACACTCAAAGACACATCCAGAAATTCTAGTTCATCAGTTATTTGGGCATTCTTTAGGCCAGTACAGTTGACACATAAAATTAATCATTACCCTTATTCTTTTTTTTTTTTTTTTTTAATGTGATGTTTTTTTTGTACTATTAGGAGGTGCTTGTCAAATGGGTAGGGATGAGCCAAGAAAATTCTTAAGTTTTACCACTCCAGGGTTCCCTCTTCTGTTAATGTCAAATACTCAAATAGTACTTTCTTGTACTTACATCTTTAAATGCTGCATTTTACTATTACTTTATCAATCACGCACACAATCTGAAGTTTGTTGTCTCTCTTACCCACAGTATTGCCACTATTCCCAATCTAGTTTATTTTGTAATCAATTCTCCACAGGGTGAGGTTCTTTTTTGTTTGTTTGTTTTCAAAGATTTATTGTTTTTGGCAGAGAGAGAGAGAAGGGGGAAGGCCCAGAGCAGTCTCTATAGTTGTACGTCATCAGTTTTTTTCGACATGGTTTCATTTCACACCGCTGAGTGGGGGGCTGCACAGGGTGGGAACTGGCCCAGGGGCCCCTCACATGGGAAGGTCACCCTGGCGAGAACCAAACTGGAGGTACACCCCAGTTCAGCGTATGGGTCCGCATGGATGGGGGCCAGGACTCAATCCTTGGACCCCTGGGCAGCAAGGTGAGTGCTTAACCCGCTGAGCCATCCCAGCATTCCCAAGGCTTTTTCTTTTTTTACAGATTTGTTTTGACAGAGAGAGAGAGAGAAGGGGGAGGGCCCAGCGCAGTCTCCATAGTTGTACATCATCAGTTTTCAGCATAGCTTCATGACACAGGTGGGTGTGAGGCCACACAGGATGGAAACTGAACTGGGGGCCTCCTGAATGGGAAGCGCATCCCAGTTCAACATATGGGTCTGCACGGATAGGGCAGGGACCAGGGCTCCATCCTTGGACCTGGGGTCTGCAAGGTGAGTGCTCAATCTGCTGAGCCATCCTGGCACAACCCAAGGCTTTCTTTAATGGATTTAGTGGTTATTTATAAGAATGTAGAGGACTTAGATTGCCACCACAATGTTTGACTGTCTCAAGATTCAGCAGTATTTTCATCCATCCTCAATTTAAAGCATGTGAGGACTTCCATTAGCGTGGCTGGTAATTTTCTGTCCTGACTGTTCAGTTTCCTATTGAGTGGGGTTCTCCCCATTTAGGGGTTGTTGGCAACTTTGCAGTTCTCCAACTTTTACTTAGTTGGAGAGTAAGAGTTGAGACAAGTTAGTTAGCATGTTGTTGGGTAGAGAGGTCCCTGGTAGCATAAACAAAGGTAGCCACATCCTAGAACTCCAGGTGCTGAAATGACTCATTCGGTCCAGGGTAAAAACGTACGTGAGCTCCAGGAGGGTATCAATTGTTTCAAAAGCCCCTTTAGGATGGGCAATACAGCGCATCTGATGGACAGAACCCATATGAAGGCACCAGCTACCTTCTCCAAGTGTGCAAGAAAAAGTATAAAATAAGTCTTTTGCTTTGGCTTGTGGGCATCCCAGTTTTGGATCCCCCTCACTTTTAATAAACCTTTGCTCCTCTTCCTCTCAAGTCCATGTTCTCATTCTTTGAGTGCGTGAGACCACGATCTCCAGGCACCAGAATCCTGTAACAGCTAGAGAACTCTCACTTCCCACCACTTCCACTGCAGAAGTCCTGCTGCTATTGGTGTTTTCAGTATATCTGCCCATACTTGGGAATTCATGGGGATTCTGTTACCTAAGTTTTGTTGAACTTTGGTTTTTGTTTGTTTGTTTTGTTATTCTGGTTAGTGTATGTGATTTTCAGGAAAAGTTTTATTTATTTATTTATTTATTTTATTGTTTGATAGGACAGAGAGAGAGAGAGAAGGGAGGAAGGCCCACAGCAGTCTCCATAGTTGTACATCATTAACTGTGACATGGTTTCATTCCACACAGGTGGATGTAGGGGCCTCCAGCATGGCAAGCGAGAATCCTCACCACACTACCTCAGTGATTACCAATTGTGTCGAAGCTCAGCATATGGGCTTGCACAGGCTGGGGCTGAATGGAACCCTGCACCTTGCAACTGCAAGGCAAGCACTCATCCGCTGAGCTATCCTGGCATTCCCAGGAAGAGTTTTGAAGAGATTCAGAAACTATACTGTTGATGTGAGCATACCACTTAACTCTGGATACCTTTTAAACTTTATTAACATGCCATTTGTTGTATATAAGTTGTAATTTCTTTCAAAGACTTATTATTTTTTTATATTTATTTATTTATTTATTTTTATTTTTGACAGAGAGAGATACAGAGACAGAGAGAGAACTGAACTGGGGGACCTCCCAGTTCAGCATATGGTTCCGCACAGGCCAGGGCCGGGACTCGATCCCTGGTCCCCGGCGCTGCAAAGTTAGCGCTCAACCCACTGAGCCATCCCGGCTTCCCCAACAAAGACTTATTTTATTGTTTGAGAGGTGAGAGAAAGAACTGGGGAAAGCCCTGAGCAGACTCCATAGTTGTACATTATTAGTTTTTTGACATAGTTTCATTCCACATAGGTGGATGTGGGGCTACATGGGATGGAATCGAACTGGAGGCCTCCTTCATGGGAGGTGAGAACCTTCGCCACCATCCTGGTGGTTACCAGTTGTGAGCCGCAGCTTAGAATGTGGGTTTGCATGGGCCAGGGCCGCAATTCGATCCCCAGACATCACAGTTGCAAGACAACTGCTCAACCTGTTGAGCTATCCTGGCATTCCACAAATTTTAATCTTAATGCAGTCAAATTGTGAACAATTCGTCAGGTTCTATGATTTGTCTTTCCTAGCAGTATCCAGCTACTCTAGTATAAGCATGGAAAGGACTCCTTAGGGACCTCTCCCTGCCAATTACAAGAGCCTTGTATTTTCATTTCTTCACCCCAAAACCCTTCCTTCACTGCCTTCAGTGTTACCCTCCTTTATTATTTTAACGTCTTCAAACTAAAGCAATGGCTTTCCCCCCCCTTAATTCCAGGTACCTTTCCGTAAATGAAACCAACTTATATAGAAACTCAAAATGTCAAAACTGGGGAAGCCAGGATGGCTCAGTGGGTTAAGCGCTCACATTGCAGCCCCGGGGGCCAAGGATCGAATCCTGGCCCTGGCCCGTGTGGACCCACATGCTGAACTGGGGAGTGCCCCCAGTTCAGTTCTCACCAGGGCAAGACCCTGGCCCAGTTCCTACACTGTGCAGCCCTGCCCACCTGTGGAATGAAACTATGTGGAAAAACTGATGATGTGTAACTATGGAGGCTGTTCGGGGCACTCTCCCTTCTCTGTCTCTGTCTCTGTATCTCTCTCTGTCAAAAACAATAAAAATAAATCTTAAAAAAAAAGTCAAAACTATCCAAATTTGGCATTTTTCTCCTTTCCCAGTCTACTTTTCTCCCCGATGCTCTTTAACACTTAGTCTGGAATCACTGAGATAAAAAGAAAGAAAGCTCTAAATCAGGGGTGTCCAACATTGGAAGAATTGTCATGGGCTACAGATAAAATATACTAACACTAATGATACCTGATGAACTAAAAAATAAATAAATTGCAAAAATATCTCATCATGTTTTAAGAATGTTTACAAATCTGTGTTGGGCCGCATTCAAAGCCATCCTGGGCTGAATGCAGCCTGTGGGCTGGACAAGCTTGCTCTAAATTCTAAGAAAGAGGGAAAGCTGGGATGGCTCAGCGGGTAAAGCGCTCGCTTTGAAGCCCCAAGGACCGAGGATCGAATCCCGGCCCTGGCCCATGCAGACCCACATGCTGAACTGGGGAGTGCCCCCAGTTCATTTCTTGCCGGGACCTATGTGGGAGGCTCCCGGCCCAGTTCCTGCCCTGCACAGCCCTGTGCCCGCCTGTGGAGTGAAACTATATGGAAAACTATTATCAACTATGGAGACTGCTCTGGGCCCTCCCCCTTCTCTCTGTCTCTCTCTATCTCTGTTTCTCTCTGTCAAAAATCAATAAAATAAATCTTTAAAAAAAAAAAAAGAAAGAGTCATGGTTTACAAACAAAAGGAAATCACACTGATTAACTTAAGGCTCAATCCCAGGTGATTCTAATTCAGGATCTAGGATGAAACTAGAAACCTGTATTTTGTTAACACTCTCTAGGTGATTCTAATGCACAGTAAAGTTTGAGAAGTTACACTAGACTTATTAATATGGAAGCCACTAGCCACATGATTTTAGTTTAATTAAAATTAAACAAATTAAAAATTCAGGACAATTGCACTAGCCACATTTCAAATATCAATAGGTGAGTGGGGACAGTGACTACTGTGCTGGAGTGCAAATATAAAACATTTCCATTATTGCAGAGCCCTTCTGGACTTAGTGCTTTACATAGTTGTCTCCACACAGGGTGTGAATACCCAAAGGAATGTAAAGATTCACCTGGAAGATATTTATATAAAAAAATTCTATTTTTCAATTATTTTTTAAAATTTCCATTTTTGAGCAATGTACTTAATGCATCAGTACAGTATTGCATAAATATAAAAATATATAATACATGTTTAAAATTTTTATATTGACAAAGTATATGGTTAAAAAGTTTGGAGACCATTATACTAAATATTGAATTTTAAAGAATTTGGGATGCCAGGATGGCTCAGTGGATTAAGCGCTTGCCTTCTGGCTGCAAGGTCTGGAGATTTAAGTCCTGGTCCCGGTCCATGTGGACCCATATGCTAACTAGGGCACACTTTCCATGTGAGAGGCCCCCAGCTGGGTTCCCACCTGGGGCGTGTTTCCCATGTGGGAGGCCCCTGGTTCACAAGGGCGTGCTTCCCATGAGGGAGGCCCCCAGTTCAGTTCCTGCCCTGCACAGCCTCACATCCACCTATATGGAATGAAACTATGTCAAAACTGATGATGTATGGCTGTGGAGACTGTGCTGGGCCCTTCCCCTTGTCTCTGTCTCTGTCAAACAATAAAATAAATCTTAAATAAAAAAAAAAAAAAATTTGTCTGCCCCAATAAATGTAACAATAAAATATAAAATAATAAAAAGAATTTGTCTAGGCTGGCAAATGTACTTTTTTTTTTTTTTAATATTTATTTTTATTGTTTTTGAGAGAGAGAGATACAGAAACATAGAGAAGGGGGAGTCCCGCCCAGAACAGTCTCCATAGTTGCACATCATGCGTTATTCCACATAGTTTCATTCCACAGGTGGGAGTGGGGCTGCACGGGGCAGGAACTGGGCCGGGGTCTTCACCCCAGTGAGAACTGAACTGGGGGAACTCCCCAGTTCAGCATATGGGTCCACATTGGCCGGGGCTGAGATACGATCCTCGGTCCCCGGGGCTGCAAAGTGAGCACTTAACCCACTGAGCCATCCCTGCTTCCCCTTGGCAAATGTACTTTTAACTAGAGTTCCTTTCAAGGTATAGACTTTTATAACTCAAACCCAAATCCCCAAACATGGTAAAGTCCCTTTTTTCTTTTTAAATATACACATATAAGATATTTTATTTCAAAAAGCACAAGAACATTATACAAGTTTTAAATTTACATTTTGCAATAAAAGATATCAATATAGGCATTATTTGTATAACTTCATCATGGATGGAATTTGAATCAGTGGTATAAACATGTTGCAGTCACTAAATATGGATCATCACAGTGAACCAAAATGCATAGTTGTTATGAAATGACAAATGACCGACCACTAAAGGGAGAACTCACAGGCCATACACCAACATAATAAATTATGCAGATATATGTTTTTCTTCACTGTATAATAAAAATTACTGCTGCCCTTCACCAAACATTAGAAAAAAACCATTTTGGAGCCATCCTGCTTAACTAGTTCCTCCACACACTATACTAAAGAAAATAAAGTGACTTTTTGCTCATTTTATAAGTAAACTTCATAAGCATAATTAAATTGTTTGCAATGATGAAAGCAAACCACTAGAATATTTGAATTTAATTAGAAATCACTTGGGCTGGGGTGGGGGCAGCACTGAGACATAAGTTCATTTACAGTGCAGAGAATCTGAATCAATCTCAGTGAGTGGAACTCACTGTGAAATAGGTTCTTTGGCAGTAAAGGGTCTGACAGGCCATGGCAGGATAGTCCCTCTGGCAGCTTGAGAGCTTAACCGCAGGATTTATGAAGTGAATATAAAAAGACTAGAAATAAAAAGTCAGTTTATCTTTGCTAAACATGAGCCAATCAATCGGGGCAGAAGTCAGCATCTTCCTTTGCCTATTCTGGCTCAGACTTCACAGGCAGCTAATCAATTCATTCAACAAAACTATATAAGAAATAAAAACGTTGCAATCCCTTAATCCTAATGGCAAATTTGCCAAACTGAATACTGATTTTTCTGATCCTAATTCAATTGTTATAAATTATTCAGTGAAATTGAATCTACTTCTTGATACCTTCTAAATAATTATTCAAGTAGAAAATCATGATTGTGATTCGTATGCCTGTTCATGCCAACCCATTACTGCAAAATCCATCTTTTCTTTACACAAAAATACACAAAAAATATATATATATATATATATATTATATTTATATATATATATATAACCTCAAATGTGCATCAACAATCACTTCACAAATATATTTGCTTGCCTTTGCTGAACAAAAAGAAGGTAGGAGAACATTTATACACAGATATGACAGTAGTCACCAGAGGCAAAATAAAATAAGATGGTCTTTGAATGCATCTTTCCAACATTACCACAGAGACAACAGAAGGTAAGACAGAAGATTTCAATTTATCTTCTGTCTGCTGTTTTACATCACAAGTTCTTGATTTAAAAAAGGTCAAGTTTGCACAGGTTTGGGAGAGCTCAATTATTTATAAACAAGATGGCTCAACCACAGCATGTTATAATGGGACAGAGACTTGATCACATGGCTTTTTGGTTGCTTGTATTAGCCATAAAATCAGAGTTTTTGAAAAGGTTACACATGATTTGTCTTTTACAAAAACAGAGAGGTTGCAGAACTGGCTTAAATCTGATTGTCCTAATTTACAGTTATCATGTTCCATTCATTGAATTTCTTTTCCTCATTCTATAGACAGTTTACATCAGAAATGCATCAGGTTTCTAAGGGTCAAATAGGTGGGTACCACAATCAAGAAAAAAGTAAACTCACTTTAGACACTTGCCTTTGGAAAATGGAAAATATGATGTCAAAACTCAACAAAGGTCAGAGGTGAGGATGATAGGCTCTTTGTCTCATCAGGGATGAATAATGAATGCATTATCCTAACTTTTCTTGAGATCTATAGTGGGGAAAACAACTTTTCCACACTGACAGAAATTTACCTTAGAAATGGCAACTCGGCCCACATGGAGATTTAGTTTAATTTCTGGCTGAAACAGTTAAGTGTCACATTAGGGGTATTTTCTTAAAAGAGAATGATAAAAAATACTTAGTATTTTGAAAACTTTCTCAATCGAAGCATACTGAAGGTTTCTGCAATTCCTCTTTAACTGCAAGAAAGACAATCACAGATTATTAGAATTGTGTCAGTGATCCAATATTAGCTAAATTAAACTTGGAATGAGGGAAAACATCAAATACAAAATTGTAGAAGTGTTAACTTGTCCACAAATCCTTGATATGACATCATTGTCCAGGGAGATGAAATGAAATGAAATGGGACAGATTAAGAAGGGAAATGAGTTTTCTGGAAATATTAGCAGAATCAGACACTTAGGGTAAAGAAGCATTTCTTCAGTGTTCTAGAACATAAAACAGATTAATCGATGTTCTTTTTTTCCTTTTAAGCATATGTTCACTAATTGAAAGCAATACTCCACTAAGGAATATTTTATTCATTTGTGTGAATCTGGACACAATTGGACAAGGAGCGAAAAACCCTCCAATCCTTCCCCAGCCCTCAGAAACGTCTCCATAATTTTGAATCGGTCTTCATTATTGTCTTCGTTCGTGATTGTCCCGAGGTGGAATTGGCGCTCATAAAGACTGCCAGTTGAATCCAAATAACATCTGATTAGTTTCCTGGCTCCTAGCAATCTCTTCTATAATGCAGTGTTGTTGCCACACCAAATGGAGTTTCCGATACCGCTCACGATTTAAATGAAGGGGGTTGCCCCTCCTTCAGGAAAACAAAAAACAAAACAAAACCCAACAGCATGTAAGTTTGACTCAAATAACTGCCATACTGTATTGCCTAAATTAGTATGAACTCCTGAGATGTTTTTGGGGCTGGGAGGAATCATCAGGACAGGGTTTTAAAAGTATTTCCCCTTCACCACTGACCACTATGAACTCTAACTTAGCTAATGAAGCAGAAATTTACTCCTTGATTATTCAGAAAATAGGTCAAGTTACACCTGGGCTTTATGAGACCTCATTTAAATGGCTAGCAAGGTTTATAACTTGAGCAGCTCAATTTTTTTTTTTTTTGGATAGTTAAGTCTTACTGGGGCTCTATGGCCTTTTGGCTTCAGATAGACTATTTAACATTCATTTTCTCATCTTTGTATAGTAGAGGTTAGGTCTGAGATGTAACACCAAGCCCTCAAATTATAGTTTGCTCCTTAGAAATATTAGGATATAGTTGTCCTTATGACACAACAAACTAGCTGATTAGCAAATATTTAAATAAAATTGTTCTACAACAATTCTAAAGCTACACAGTTTGTAACATTGTAGAACAGCTAATCCAAAATGACTAAAGTTTGGCTGTTGCCAATAATGGAGAATTGTGAGATGCTCATTCCTGAGGCACTCAAGTGTCTCAGCTAGCTGGGTATTTTCAGATTGCCTAATTAATTTAAAAATTCTAAGTCTTTGTACCTTTCTGGAACAACTCAGATCTCTTATCCTCAGTCATTAACTACTTTCACCACTCAGCTTTGTCCTCCCTGAATCCAAAGACTATCTCTATATAGTTTAAATTGCTGTCAATAAAAACAAGTCTGTATGATCAAAGAGGTTCCAAGCCTCATCTAGTAAGCCTATTCATTCCAAGTATTATTTCAAAGGAATGAAAATTTCAGTTAAACAAAAAGAGACAGTTTATGTTAAGAGGATCTAATCTTTTTATGTACTTTTGGGACCACTGTGCCTTATCTCCTCTTTCTCATAAGTCATTAGTACTAACATCAGGAAGGATAGAGAAAAATTCAGAATTCTAAATATTTTACTTCGCTAAAGCAAAGAAGGCTGATATAGCTAGCAATGAAAAGGTTTCAAGTATTGCAATGGAAACAAGGAATATCCATTTCAAACCAAAGTCCTTCACTGGACACTACAGATAAGTCAATTAGATTTCCTAAATAATCCTGAAGAAAAGTTGATTAAAACTAATAAATCATGCAAACATTAGGATGGCTGGCATCTTTACAAATTTTGGAAAAGTACTACTCTCAAATTTTGAAGAAACACAATGTTGAAAATTATGTTACATTTAGAATGACATCATATTTACATTTTTAACTTGCAGTTATTTAAAAATATCTTCTCAATACTTAGCATTTGATTTTGTGTTTAAAGAACTATTACCATTCACATATAATAACATGACTAAAATTAAAAAAAAAAAAATCTTACTTCAGGCCAGGATCTGTTTCTCCATATTCATCCAAGTAAGGGGATGGATAGGCACAGCCTCTGGCTTTACCTTCAACAAGGACCACCCTGCATTCTCTGATTCTGAAGGATAACAACCAACAGGAAATATTAAGTGCACATGAGTAAATCATAGGCATTGCACTGAAGTTAATCTAGAGAAAAGACATGGCCAAAATCTGTTAGAAATTAAGTATAATGACAATATAAACATAAACAGACTAAATTGTGTTTTGTCTAAACAAAAGAGAATGAATATTGCTATTTTTGTTGGAAAAGGATCACTGGACTTAGGAATATGGGACCAGTAATACTGACTGAATACTTGTATATTGAAGAGAGGAATAAATGCTGTCCTAATTGAACCAAAGATACCCTGGAAAATGGTGACTGGAGTTGTTTCCGTTATGTTTCCTGACCTATGACCTGGAGGCGGGGAGGGGCTGAACAGAAGAACAGAACCACATCTTCCACTCTAATAACTTCAGGTTAGGTAGGGAAGGTAGTGAAGGTCAGGTACGGAAGTGTGAAGTCTTTTTGCGGTTAGTACCAGCCTATAATAGTGTAATTACAGGGGAAGCTGGGATGGCTCAGCTGGATTGAGGACTCACTTTGCAGCCCCGGGGGGCCCGAGGATCAAATCCCGGTCCAGAACCAGGCAGACCCATATACTAAACTGGGGTGTGCCCCCAGTTCAGTTCTTGCCGGGGCCTATGCAGGAGGTTCCTGGACCAGTTCCTGCCCTGAGCAGCCTTGTGCCCACCTAGGGAGTGAAACTATATGAAAAACTAATGCTGTCAACTATGGAGACTGCTCTGGGCCCTCCCCCTTTTCTCTGTCTCTCTCTGTCTGTCTGTCTCTCTGTCAAAAAACAATAAAAATAAATCTTAAAAAAAAACAAAAAAAAAACGTATTGTAATTATAAAGAACGACTGCCACCTTGAAGGTACTTGGGGACTCTTACAGCAGAAAAATGGAGACAAAAAAATAATGCATGTGTACATGTGTAGAGAGGTGATAAGTACACAGAGGGAAATCATAAAATTAACAGTTGGAGTAGGTAGTGGGTTTACTTGCTGTACATTTTTTTTTTTTTTTAAAGATGTATTTTATTGATTTTTGATAGAGAGAAACAGAGAGAGAGAGAGACAGAGAGAAGTGGGAGGGCCCAGAGCAGTCTCCACAGTCGACATCAGTTTTCCATACGTTTCACTCCACAGATGGGCATGGGGCTGCGCCGGCAAGAACTGAACTGGGGGCACACCTCAGTTCAGCATGTGGGTTCGCATGGGCCGGAGCCGGGATTTGATCCTTGGTCCCCAGGGCTTCAAAGCGAGCGCTTAACCCGCTGAGCCATCCCAGCTTTCCCTGCTATACGTTTTCTAAAAGAAAATGGGTGTTGGGGTTTGGCTTCCATGCATTCATTCCCCTTGTTCCAAATGATGCATACAAACAATGATTAAATATTCCATGGGTAATGAGATATTAGCGTTATATAAACAGAAACTATACAAAGGCTGTCTGGAAAGTATCCAACCATGTACCATTCTCATTATATTGATAATGGTTGATTTTTTTCCAGACAACACTGTATTACACAAGGAGAATGAAAAGAAAAAGCACAAGCATCCATTCTGAATTTTAACCCTCTCTCAGGCAAATTGTATTCTTCTTTTATAAATATGAGTGACTATTGCTCCACTCTCAGTCTTTTGCTGGAAGACCAGGAAAAAATATGGTTGATTGATAGAAAAAATAAAAAAAAAATTAAAACATTCCAAGGACAACCTAAAGCATATCTGACATGTACTTTTTAAGTATAAGTTTTAGGATGTCAAGTTATTTCACTATACCTGAGTATTACACAGTATCAGAGTAATCAAAACAAAGTTTATCATATTTAAGACTTTCCATAAATAATGAAAAGGTGAGCAGAATCCTACTTTTTAAAACTACTTACTCTGTAGTATCTTCTTAAATGCAATCTCATGTGAATAACGGGTCTGTACTCTAACTTCTGTTATCATTTCCTAGCAACACGCTGTCCTGCTATAATGGCTTCCAGCTTTGATCCAAATTCCTTAAGTTCATTATGAAGCTTCCACATCATTCACTACTCACTTCAGGAAAATGCAGACTCCAGCTCCACAATGAAGTGCATGAAAAATGCAAGCTCCAACCTCTTCACCATTCACGGTTTCTTGGCAGCAAATGTTCTGAGAACACAGTATGGCCCCACAGAAAAGACAGAGGACAGGGTTTTTTCGTTCATCATCTGCAGACCGTGGGCACCTCAAAAGGCAATAAAACATTCAGTATAGTGGAGAAACAAAAATGCACAATATATTATTATCCAGTTGGCAATGAAATGGAGCCAAGAAAGCTTCTAAAACACAGGGAAACATTTAATTAGATGATTCTTTAATATTCCACCCTAAGAAAATGTAGCAAAAAATATCTCATTAATACATAGTAAGAAAAAATTTTTTAAATTATTTTTTATTTTACTTTAAAATTTTTTTAAAAAGATTTGATTGTTTTTGACAGAGACAGAGGCAGAGAGAGACAGAGAGAAGGGGGAGGGCCCA
>PVKE010034149.1:0-17546 GCA_004027555.1 Craseonycteris thonglongyai | reverse complement strand
TGAATTTCAGTTTTCCCAACAATGAAATAAGCATAATAATGCCTATCTGTTTGATAATATTTTGTTAAAGAATTTTGCACCTATGTTTGTAAGATTAGCTTGTAATTGTGTGTGTGTGTGTGTGTGTGTGTGTGTGTGTGTGTGTGTGTGTGTGTGTATGAGTGAGTGATATGTCTTGTGAGGATTTTGGTATCAAAATTAGGCTGACTTCACGAAACAGGCTGGAAAATAATCTCTTTTTTTACTCTTGGAACAGTGTATTAATACTGTCTTAAATGCTTGATAAAACTCACCAGTAAAGACAGCTGGTTTTGGAAATATTTTTTGTAGAGAAGTTTCTAATTATGGACTCAATATCCACATATGACTATTCTGATTTTCAATTTTATTGTTTCAGTTTGAATGGGCGATGGTCTTCTAGAAAATTTCCCATTTCAAACAAATTTGAAAATGTAATAGAAATGCTTGTAATGTTCTGTTATGATGATTATGACATCTACAGAATCTGTAGTGCCCATCCCTTTTCCATTTCAACATTAGTAATTCTCTTTATTTTTTCACTCTTCAGATGTTTTATCAGTTTTAGATTCTTTCCCAACACAAACTATTTCATGGATTACTGTTCCTTTTATTATTTCCTACCCTTCAACTTTGTGTTTGATTTGTTGTTCTCTTCACAACTGCTTGTGATAGACACTTGAGATAATTTATTAGTCTTTTTTTCTTTGTAGAGTGTTATACATTTTGTTTCATTTTTTCCACAAAATATGTATATATCTTCATTTCTTTTAAGTTTAGAATATTTTCTAATGCCCATTAGTTTTTGTTGGTGTTGGTGTTGTTTTCTTCTTGTATTTTTTAGAATTATATTGGGATTATGTTGGAGATTTGCTAGTTTATCTGTATTTATTTTTGTGGTCAATTTTGGTAAGTGTTACAAATACACTTTAAAAAAATATATACCCTGCAGTTATTGTTTGCAGTATTCTACATATTTAATTACATCAAGTCAGTTAATTGTGTTTATATCTTGAATGTTTTTTGTTTGTTTGTTTGCCTATTCATCAGTTATGAAGAGATATATGTTAAAATTTCCAAATATGATGGTGGATATTCTGTTTATCCTTTTAGTTATGTCAATTCTCACTTTATGTATTTTCAAGCTACATATTAAGTGCACACAAATTTAAAATTCTTAAGTCATCATGCTGGATTAAACATTCTATCATTACAAAATGTCCTTTATTTCTAGTAATGTTTCTTGTTTAAAATCAACTTTGATATTAGTTTGATAGAACAGCTTTCTTTTGGTCAGTTTGCAGTTTGGGAGATTTTTCATTCTTTTACTTTTAACACTTTTTTATCCTTACATTCAGGATAGATCTTTTGTAAGTAGGACATAGTTGGTTTTTTTAAGGAGTCTGATAATCTTTGTCTTTTAATCAGAATCTTTATTATATTTATATTTAATAATTCCTGATGTAGTAAGCCTTACTATGTTTTTTCCCACCCCACCTGTTTTACTTTCTATTTTAATTCTCTCTTCTTGTATGATTAATTAAATATTTTATATAATCTTATTTCTCACTGTTTCTTCTCAATAATACAGCACTAATTTAAATGATCAATGCAGAGATTATAGCATGCCTCCCTGACTTATTAAAATCTAATATAAATTAATAACTTCATCACTTCCCAGATATTACTTTTTTTCTAACAAAGATCTAAGAATAATATAACTCTATCCATCTTCTTTGTATAATTATTATCATACAATACATATACCTCAAATTCACAAGATAATTTATGCAATTAATTTTCATTTAGATCCTCAAATATTTACCCTTTATTGTGTGTGTGTTTTCCTTAATGCATCTACATGCTTCCATCTGGATCAATGTGTCTGAAGAAATCCTCTCAAATTTTTGCAGCTCTGGTAGCCTTCCAATACCTCCAAATTATTATTTTAAAATTTTGTCCCAATTTTCTAGTTATTCTTGGTAAGAGTATTGGTCTGAAATAAGCAAGTCTGTTATTACTGAAAGCAAAATTTCACTGGATATTTCCATCTTAGACCTCTCTCCCAGATTCATATATTCAAATACATGTTTGACATCTTCATGTAGATGTCTAAAAGCTCAAAAAATATTGAAATCCTGTTCTGTCCTTAACAACCTCCTTCCCCAGTAATACCTCATTTTACAGCATTCTCATTTTACTTGATAAGATTGTCAACCTTTTAGCTGGTCAATATCAAATCCTTAAAGCCATCTTTCATTGTTCTTTGTTCCTTTAGACTTCATAGTTACTCTGTCAGAAATTCTTTGGCTCTATCTTTAAGATTTATCCAGAAAGCAATCATTTCCCTCCATCTGTACTGTTACAACTCTAATCTGAACC
Source organism: Craseonycteris thonglongyai (assembly GCA_004027555.1). NCBI lineage: Eukaryota > Metazoa > Chordata > Mammalia > Chiroptera > Craseonycteridae > Craseonycteris > Craseonycteris thonglongyai. The sequence continues at coordinate 15,146 of PVKE010034149.1, read as the reverse complement.
ACTATTATATCTTGCCTGTAATGCTACAATAATCCTTTAATAGGTCTCTCTGTGTCTACCCCAGCCCCTACAATCTATCCTCAACAGTGCAGCTTGGATGATTCTTTCAATAGTCAAGTTAGATAATGTCACCTCTCAGCTCATACCTCCCAGTGGTTATGCATTTCAATAATCACAGACCTTACTATAACTTCCAAGGTCCTACTTGAATATCCCCTGCTTGCCTCGCTGACTTAATCCACCAGTTTCATTGTCCTCCATCACACCAGCCTTCCTTTGCTGCTCCCAAAATGTATAAGATACTCTCACATCTTAAAATTCTTGCTATTTCTTCTTTACAGAGAACCCTTCACATATATATTCTATTGGTTAACTTTCACATTCTCCAGGCCTATCATTACCAATCTATTTAAATCTGCAACTTGCTTGGCTTCTAAGAATGGTCCACTCAATCCCTCTTATGCTGCTATACTTTTTCTTTTCTTCCATTTAATTTTTTACCTTCTAAGATAGTATTTAATTTGCTTATTTTATGGTTTATCTTTATTTGTCTTCAACTGCTAGAATACATGTTCCAAGAAGAAAGGAGTCTTTGGTGTATTTTTATTGGTGTACTGCAAACATCTAGAACTATATCTGCCATATAACTGACTCTCTATACATACTTGTTGAATGAGTGAGTGAATGAATATGTAACTCCCTCTTTCTACACATTCTTGTTTAGAAAATGAATGAGATCTTTGTCTATCTCACATCATGAGGACACATACCGGTACCATATCCTAATCTATTAGTGTCCTGTGTCAGCTATAGCAAATTACCACAAACTTGGTAACTTAAAACAACAGAAATTTATTCTCTGATAGTTCTCCAAAATCAATATCACTAGACCCAAATGAAGGTTTCTAAGGCCATCGTCCATCCAGAGGCTCTAGGGAAGAACCACTCCTTGCATTCAAAATTTAGAAGGGTACCTGGAGAAGGGGGAGGCGGGGGGAGGGAGAGTTGTGGGGGGAAGTGGGAGTGGGCACCAGATATATGGTGGAGGAGGAGTTGATTCTGGGTGGTGGGCACATAGTGCGATGCATGGGTGATGTGATGTGGACTTGTGCATCTGGAAACTAACTGTTACCAACCAATGTCACCCCATTAAATTTAACAATAAAAAAAAATTTAGAAGGGTGTTCCTAAACTTATGGTCACTTACTCCATCTTCCAAGGCCATCATCTTTAATTTTCTCTCTTCTCTGTTTTCATAACACCTCCATATGTATGTCTGATCTCCCTCTGCCTCCATTTATAAGGATACAAGTGATAGCATTTAGGACGCACCCAAAAATTCAACATAATCTCCCTATCTCAAAATCTGTAACTCAATCACATCTGCAAAGACATTTTTCCCAAATAAGGTAAGATTTAAAGTTTCAGATATTAGATAATGATACTTTGGGGGGCATTATGAGCCTACCACACTGAGGAATGATGGTGTGTTGAGTATAGTTGCCTTAAAACTTCATGGAGGGGAGCTGTCATACCAGCCCTAGAATCTTTACTTCGGGATATTAAGTTAGAGAGAAATAAACCTATTTTTAGGCACTGTAATTTGGGCCTTCTTAAGTTCAATTAAATTGAATTCTAACTGATAAAACTATTGAATCATTGTTAATATTTTTTAATGAAAATATTACAGACTAACCCTAAAGTCAGGTTTCTTAAATTTAGACTAGAATTTAACTGATTCATTGGGTAACCCTGGTTATCTGACATTGATCAGAAACTCTGACATAAAAATGAAAAAAAGAGTTGTTATAATGAGAATGAAGTTTAGTAGAAATAGTATTTTAAAAATCCAAAATGCCTAGAGCATATAAAAGCAATATAAAGAAATCTTATTACAGAACTATTTAGAATCACTGCTCAACATGAAAGAACGTGAAATAGCTGAACAGTTATCTTCTTTACCTATGACATTTTCTCAAGAAGCCTAATAAGGAGAAAATTACTACAATTTAGACTGAATCACAAAGACATGAATGTTCGCAAGAGAGCTATATTCTAAACAAATACCATATATGACAAGTGCCAGTGAATACTTACTGAAAATCGTAGCTTTTTAAGTAGAAAAGTGCCTCTTTAACCTAATGGTAAAAGTTGATCTTTATTTTGACACGTTTGTCAAATAATCAATTAAAGTATTGGGCAATTCTAATTCTGCAAAAATAATCCCCAACAAACTTTCACAGATATCCTTGAGGGAAAGGTATTATTGTGGATTATAAACTAAAAACAGTTTTAGGAGATTATAGCTGTGAAGGACAGTTAAGTAGGCTGTGGAATTCTAGCAGACATCTATATTTGGTCATTGTCCAAATGTCCTATTATTAAGTAACATCTTTGGGTAAACATTTCAGGCCAAAATAAACTTTATTACCTAACAGAGTTAGGTACTAAATATTATCATGTTAAAATTGGGCTACATAGGCTACCAATTGCTGCCCAAATGACCATATAAACCATGAATTTTATCAAGATACCAAAAATTACACTCTGGCTTTTCCTACAAGTTATCAACAACTGGATTATTGAATAATTAATATACCATCATGTAGTCAGTCAGCTGTCCAAGCCAAAATCCCTTTTTTCAGTCTTCCTCTCCACAACCATTAGGGGAGTAAGTCCTACATATTTAATATCTTCATCTGTATGTTTCCATGTTACTACCACTTATGTCAACTCTTGAACAATCATTTACCATCCAGGTTCCACTAAGCTCCTAAATGATTTCCACTATTGCTACCTCTCTTACATTTTTCTCCTTGCAGAGGGAAGTAAAAACCATTTGGTGATCCACCAGATTCTTCAAGGCCATTTATAATCTGACAATACAATGCAGCCATTGAGAAATTTGGGCCCCGGAGCCAGACAATGTAGGTTCAAATCCATCCTGTGTGATTCCAGGAAGTTCCTTCATGTCTCTGGTTCTTGATTTCCCCTTCTGTAAAATTATAAATGTAATGGTACTTTCACAGTAGTATGGCTGTAGGGATTAGAAGAAATGATGCTTATCAAGCCCTTAATCCAGTGGCTGGTATACAGTAAATATTCTATAAATGAATGAATTGTTATTATATCTCTAGCCCTGTGTTCTCTACAGTTATAAGAAACTGCTGGCTGGTCTCTGAAGGTACTTTTATGGAAAAGAAAACAAAGTGAAAGACATCCATTTATTCTTTTAAATGTACCAAGATCCACATATTGTTGCCAAAATAGGCACATGCTGATTTTTGCAGGGGTTATTTAACAGGGCAGAGTAACTACTGCAATACATTATTGCTAATTTGCTGCCAGTGAATATGTGGTACTAACCAGAATTTCAGTTTGACCCTTGATTTTATCATTTAATACCAATATTACTTACACTATTAGTTTTACTGGTAAATCAGGAGCAAGTTGTTGGAGTCCAGCTGTGACCCCAGGGCAAGAACTTTTTGCCTGCTGTCACCTCCTGACAGTTTGGGCTGTTAATTACCTCAATCAACTAGAGCACAAGCACCTCTCTGTCTGCCAGCTGGCAGACTCAGCTTCAGAAACTGGCAGCTTGGGAAGATTTAAAACCTGTAAAAAGGGCTGCTATGTAAACAGTTTATTGTATAATATTCAAGGAGCACAGTAGACCCGCATCAGTAATCAAAGGGAGGGTCTGCCATTGTGCTTTGATAGGTTAGCAAGGAAGAAAGTTAAAAATAGCTGTAGTTTCTATCTTTTATATTCAAAACAATGAAGTAGGGAATTTCAGTTCTGGAGGCATTATGGGTGCCTTGGAGCAAAGTCATTCATTTAGTTCTGCTGAAATAAATGTGGACCCAGACAAAAAGAAAGCTAAGTAAGCAGTTGTGCTTATCTTGCAGAAATCACAAACTAGGTGGAAAGCCTTAAAGCTTCACTAGTCAAGGATGCTGTACAGTCGTTCACTCTAAACAGGAATGTACACCCGTAATGCATGTGTATAAATTAGGTATGAGCTGCATTATATAGCCAATTATGCTTACTACTGTACTCTTACCAAAACAACTTTCCTAACAGTCATTGACATTTAAAACCATACTCAAACTTTTGAGATTGTATGAGATATTTCACAATCTCTTTTTCAAACTCCATACACAAAATATTTAAATGTTAATTTGAATAGACTATCAAATTAATCAAAATGCTAAATGATCTTTAGCACGCTAAAGCAAAATGCTAAATGATAAAGCAAAATGTTAAATGATCTTTAATTCTATAGATTGTATTTGGACACTAAAATTCAGAGATACCTGCCCTCCCACCCCACCCCTGTTTTTTCAATTTAATGGCTGGTTCATAAACTAAGTGGCTTAAGTTTAAATCATGATCAAAATCTAAATTATGTATTTGTCTTAAAGAAAAAAAAAACATAACACACCACAATAAAATAACACTAAGCAATTTTCACCAAACAAATGAAACTGAATTAGCATGTATCTATCTTTAATTCATTTTTTAGAGCATTTATTCATAAATATTTCTAGGATAGTAGGCTTCTTGATATTTTCCTTGGAATCCTTTTTCATATAAATTATAAGACCTATTTAAAATTAATTATTTTTATTCAGGCATGCCCACACATACACCCCATCCAAATATTATACAGGTAAGAATGATAAAGATAGCTATATTGCAAAAAGACTTGAAAACCCCACATCTGCATATGAGTAGTTCCTACAGGTTTGTAATCCTTATCTTAAGAGTACATCAACTTCTCCCTTGTTCTTTTCACCTGAAGCATCTTTTACTACTGTTGATAGTACTGATATTAATTGTAATAGTAATATTAATTGCTTAGTATATGCCACACAAAGTGAGAAGCACTTTAAGGCTATTATTTCTCATTTATTCTTTGCAACAGCCTTGTGAGATAGGTTATAAAGTTGCCTTCATTCTACAAATAAAGTCATGCCGCCTACACATGTTAATCAAGCAGAGATTAAACAGGAAATCCTTTTGACTCCTGGCTCTAGACTCAACACTCTATACTACCTCACAGTCAACATTTTCTTGAAACCTTTTCTTGAAAGACAATCACATCTCTGTGCTTTCTGGTATCACTTTCTTCCCTCTGCCAGAACTTCATTAGCTTTCTGTTTTTCCTCTACATATAAGGAGGACTTTCCCCATTTCCAGGGCTTCTTCCCATCCATTGTTCTCATTTATTCAGTGGTTTTTGACTTTTGCTAGTATTCCTGTGACTTCAAAACTATCAATTTTCTTGAGTCCCCAGACTCTCTATTTGATTGTGGTTAAGCTCCCCTCTGCAGTAAACAATCCCTTTCACTTGTAATTGCATCCTTGTTAATGGCATTACTATCTACCCAAACTAAGGATTATCTTTCATCTCATGTGAAAAATTCTTAAGAATCCTACTTTTGAAAAAAAATTTTTTCCTTAAGGATGGCTGGTTTGAGTACTTATTATTATTCACTAAAGCAGTATTGCAGCAGCCTCCCAACTACTTTCATTTCCTCTTGTCTCTGTCCTGTCTCATCAGCCCTACATTGAGTTCCCTATTGTACCCCCAGAAACACAGAACAGTTCTTAGAACTCCCCCTCTCAAAAATCTTCAATGGCTTGTCAATGTGCACAGACCGATATCCAAGTTTCTAAATTCAGTAAACCCCTTGGCTTGGTTCTGGTTTATCTTTTTTTTTTTTTTAAGATTAATTTTATTGTTTTTGACAGAGAGAGACAGAGAGAGACAGAGAGAAGCGGAGGGCTCAGAGCAGTCTCCATAGTTGACAGCATTAGTTTTCCATATAGTTTCACTCCACAGGTGGGCGCGGGGCTGTGCAGGGCAGGAACTGGGCCGGGAGCCTCCTGCATAGACCCCGGCAAGAACTGAACTGGGGGCACACCCCAGTTCAGCATATGGGTCCAAATGGGCTGGAGCCGGGATTCGATCCTAGGTCTCTGGGGCTGCAAAATGAGGGCTCAACCCACTGAGCCATCCCAGCTTCCCTCTGGTTTATCTTAATTCAGTTTACCTTCTACATGAATACCCCAAGATGCATGCTCTGCCATTCCCTAATCATGCCCTGTCCTTGTCTCCTCCAGACTATGTTTGTGTTGTTCTTTCTTTGTGGGATTATTATTTTTCTTTCATCTCAATCCTTCTTTATCTACTTATGGTTTTCTCTTATGAAACTTGTCATGTTCCTACTAAAAATTCATCCACCTCTTCAGTTGTTTAAGAAAGATTTATTGAGTACTTACCGTGTGCCTGACACTATACTAAGATGTGGAGTCTTAAAAATAAAAAGCAAAGTCCCCTCCCTCAAAGAGTCTATAAAAATATAATAAAGAAGACAAATAAGTAAATAAATAATGGAAATGGCATCTGGTTTTCATAAAAGACATAAATGACCAGAGCTTACTCAATAACATGTTATGAAAGGAAGAGGAGGAGGAGAAAAAAAAGGAGAAGGGGGAAAAAAGAGGAAGAGGAAGAAAAGAAGAGAAGAGGAAAGGAGAGAAGAGTAGGAGGAGGAAAAGAAAGCTTCACTAGTGAATTCTACTAAACATTTAAGGAAGAAATGATACTAATTATACACAAACTCTTCCAAAAATTAAAGATTCCACCATTACTCTGATATTATAACCAGACAAGGACTTTACCAAAAATAAAAGACCAATATCTTATTGCTACAGATACAAAATTCTATATAACATTTTAGCTAATCAATTCAAAAAATGTATAAAAAAATAATGTCATAACAAGTAGTTCATCCCAGAAATGTGAAATTTATTTCAACATTTAAAAATCAATTAATTATAATTTTTGTACAGTAGACTACAAAAAAAAATTTATCTCAGTGAATGAAGAAATCATTTGACAAATTTCAAAATCACTAGTGAGTGACAAAAAGTATAAATAAAAATAAACTTCCTCAACTTGTTAAAGGGCATCAAAAAATCTACAGCTATTATATTTGATGGCAAAAGAGCAAATGCTTTCCCCTTAAATATTGAGCTCAAGACAAAAATGTCTAATCTCAGAACTTCTATTCAATATTGTACTGAAGATCTCAGCCAGTGCAATAAGGTTTAGAAAAAAAAATTGCATAAATTGAAAAGGAAGAAATAACTGCATCCTTACTTGCAGATGACATAATTGTCATGGTAGAAAATCCTAAGGAATCTAGAAAAACATGACTAGCAACATGTGACTTTAGCAAAGTCACAATAAATAAAGTTAACATGCAAAAATCTATTGTATTTCTATGTTTTAGCATCCAGCAATTGAAATTTTTAATTTAAAAAATCACATACAGCATCAAAAAAAATATTCAGGGATAAATTTACAAAATAAATGCAAAATTTGTACATTCAAAATTTTAAAACATTGTTGAGAGAAATTACATAAATTAAATAAGTGGATAAATATACTATGTTCACAAATTAGAAAATTTAATATTGTAAAGAAATTAATTCTCTGTAAATTAATCAATAGATTCATCATGATAGCGGTCAAAATCCTAATAGCCTTTTGTATAGAAACTGACAAGCGGACTCAAAAATATATATGAAAGTGCAACGTTTACTTCACACTACACATAAAAATTATCTAATAATAGATCATAGACTTAAACATAAAAGATAAATCTATGAAACTTCTGAAAGAAAGCATAGAAGAAAATCTTTGTGAGCATAGGCAGGTGAAGATTTCTTAGAAAGGACACAAAAATGCAAAAAACATAAAAGAGTAAATTGATAAAAATGAATATAATCAAAAGAACAAAAAACATCTGCTCTTTGAAAGACACTATAATGAAAATACAAGCCAAAAAATATTTGCACTACACATATCTATTGTAATAAAGAACTTGTATCCAGACTCATATATATATTTTAAAAACTCCTAATAAGATAAAAAGACAAGAACTGACAGTTCACCAGAGAAGATATGTGAATAACTAATAAACACATGAAAAGATGTTCAAAAGTTATTTATCAGGGAAATGTAAATGAAAATCACAATGAGATAGTACTAAATATCCGCTAGAATGGCTAAAATTAAAAATGCTGAAGATAACAAATGTCAGCAAGAATATGGACCAACTGAAACTCTCTTGTTTCTGGTGTGAATGCAAAATGGTACAGCCACTTAAAAAAAATGGTTTGGTATTTTCTTATAAAGTTAAACATGTTATGCTTACCACCATCTGCTGCATGGTTTCCATCCACTTTCCATTTCAAACATGTCTGTCATCTCCAAATTAACTTTTCAATACCATATACTCATTACTTTGTTCACTTCTCCATTCAAATAGCATTTCAGACAAAATGGCTTTTCTTAGAAGATAAATTTTATCAAGTACAAAATTTCTAGTGAGAATTATTTCAGGTTTAAGCAATTCTTTCACAAACCAAAAACGTCATTAGCAAATAATTCCTCTGTGGTTAAATGGGCTACATTAATCAGGTTATGCAAACTAACGACCTAATATCTTAAAACAACAGAAGTTTGTTTCTTACCTTTGCCGTAGTCATTTGCAGTTAGAGGGGCGTGTGGGGATGATTCTTCTCTGTCAGTGGTAGATTCCACGTCTTCAATTTCTGTGGTTTGACCAAGTTTAAAGGGCTTCACATTACTCCACCACATCCTCTTCATCTAGTTGGAAGCAGAGACAGAGTATGGGGATCACAAGACTGGTTTTAGAAACCAGTTCTAAAGTATATATTGCTTCTACCTGCGTTCTATTGATCAGAACTCAGCACTGTGGCCCCAGCTAAAGGCAGGGAAGGCTGCGAGATGTACTTAAGCTGTGTGCTCAGGAAGAAAGGGAAGCACCTACAGCTCTCTTGGCCTGTGACCATGAGATCACATATCTAATCATCTTCCTTCGAAACTTACATGCGTGGTTGACCCTTGAACACATGGGTTTGAATTGCCCCGGCCCACTCACAAATGGATATTTTTCAACACTGCCCGATGGTAGTAATCTCGGATTTGCATCTGCTAACTCAACCAACCTGGGAAACAGTATTCCCTCACTCCGAACTGTGGTTCCCTAACCTCGGTTTCCCAGCAGCAGATTCTCAAGGGCAGATGGAAAATACTTTCATCTGTGGTTGGCTGAATCGCTGATGCTAAGCACCACCTACTCGTATAGAGTCAAAAGTTACAGATGCTAATTTTTGACAGGGAGGATGCTCTTCAAGAGTCAACTGCAGTTTAGTTGCCTCAAATTTTTTGGAGCAAGGTGAGGTATAAATTAATTACTTAGTTTTTGTTGTCATTCAACCATAATTAATGTAGTAATGGAGATGTTTGCTAGGCCGAAAAGTTTTCCATAGCACTTATTATAATTATGGAAGGAGCGCGTCCAACTTTTACCATGATAATAAAAAAAAAAAGTTACTGTATATAAATGGCTCAACAAATGAACTGAAACTCAAAACCTTTCCATAGTTGCATCCATATGATGGAATGAATTCAGATATCTGCATCATGTTTCTAAATAAATTCAAACAGGAATGCCTATAATATGTACAAGTCATCATATTTTATTTCTACTTCTTCGGACAAAGACATACATGTTAATCGCCTCATGATATGGAGGAATGGTGGCAAGCGAAGTGGATTGATTATGGGTAGGAACCCCAGGTTCTAGTTCTGGCTCCACCAGTATCTGTGGTTTTGAAAACCAAGTTTTTCTCTCTGCATCTTCTCAATAAAGTGGAAGATGGAGACCAGATTATTTCCAAAGTACTTTTCCATTTCTGAGATTCTTGGGGTCTTTATGAGGCCTTCAACTCAAAGGGGCTTATCATTCAAGGACTGAATATTTTGGTAGCAGAACATCAACTGGAATAAAAAAGGAAGGAAGGAAGGAGACAAAAAAACCTAACTGAACCAAAATGCCTCTTGCCTTAGGAATTTGTAATGTACAATTACGGTAATTCCACCCCAGTGAAAATTACAATGATCTCCTTCTTTCCACCAGAGGTTAATTTGGACTCCGGAAAACCTTCCCAGCCAATGCTGAGTTTTGAATTACTTCAGCTGAGGTGACCCCTTATGGCCGTATTTCATGGACTGTATTTTGTTCTCGGGATCATAGTAACGGACCCAAGTTTCATCACCTGTTATAATCTTCTTGAAGAAGTCTTTACCTTCTTTGGAGAAAATTTTTCCACTGTTAAAAATTCAATAATAGCAGGCTGTTCAAACCGAACATCTGAACGCTCTTTCAGTTCAATGTGCATTAGGTGAAAAATGTAAGCATATGTATGTGAAGGTCAAGAATGGTGGAGGGGAGACACCATGTGACTACACAGAACCAGTTATATTCAGATATGTCTAATGTAACAAAAAAAAATATTACAGTGGAGGCAAAATTTATCAGCCTTTTCTGATAAATCATTGGGAAGAAAATAAATTTGTCATATATGTCTTATCATTAACTCAAAGAAATAAGATGCAAATGCTCCTTGGGAGAAATAAATTTTAGTTTCAAGACTCAACTTATAGCCTGTCAAGCTTCAAATGATAAGTAGATTTATTCCAAAGAAAGCAGAAAGAGAATATATATAAATGATTCAAAATAAACTAAAATATTTTTTCTAGCAAAATATTAACACTAATTTTAGAAATTAAGGTGCATGAGAATTTTTTTAAAGAAAAAGGTTTCATCTTTAGAAATATTCACATAACTGTAAACTTTTCTGGAACCACATTAGAATATCTCCTGAATGTTATAGTAGTGCATAACTTAATTTTTATTTCAATTTATTTTACTGTTGGAGCTCACATTCAAACATCTTACTAGTCATGGTGATTCAACTGTATAATCACAGTACATTTCACTCTTTTAGATTATCTCTTTAGAACTGTTATATAACTTAGACTTTATCCTGAGAGAACAGTTGTTAGGAAAACAAACTGTTGTCTACTCAGTTCTTAGGACAATCATAAGAATTTAGGTTCATAAAACCAAATAAACAACAGTGGGTTTTGCTTACTGACCACATAATAGGCAATAAACTTCTGCTTTAAACAAATATAGACTGTCATTTTAAATTTCTTCCCATATATAATAAATGTAACAAAACATTTCACAAATAGCCAGAAAGAAAATCAGACCCTTGTGAGGATTCGCAACATACTTATTGTGGTTATTTGTGAACACACATTTACACACACACATACACACACAGAACATGCCTTAGAAATAAGAGAAAATGTGGCCTATTAGTTTCTGCCAAAAATACCTTATTAATCTTTGGGCAAATCATCGTAGGAAATTGAAATTTTAAGCAGGCTGGACCCTCTAAACCATTCATAATTCTTATATTAGAAACCTAGAATGTTTAAAGTAATAGAAGTTTGAAGTACATAAACAAGTTAGAAATAGTTCAAAAATAATGACTCAGATGTTATTTTATAATTCTTCATAGCAAATATCTTTAAAAAACATTTTTTAACTTTGCTTTGTTTTCTCTCTGGTTTTTATTTGTAACTTTTCATGAATTCTCATGTATCCCTACATCCTCAAAACCTCTCTTCTCAATTAAATTCAATTAATGAAAAAATTTAAGAAAAAAGGGAGAAACTAAAAGAGAAGAGAAAACAAAATGAAAGAAAGAAAAAATAAAGGTAGAAATTTAATATTTTTAAAATAATGATAAAACATCCCTTCTAAGGGATGCCCGGATAGCTCAGTGGTTGAGAGCTTGTCTCTCAGGATTCCATTCCCGGTCCCAGCCTGTGCAAACCCATATGCTCAACTGCAGCGCAGCCGGTAACCACTGCAATGCCTCAGTGGTTAGGATTCTTGCCTTCCATGTGGGAGGCCCCCAGTTTGGTGCCAACACTGAGCAGCCCAACAACTACCTGTGTGGAATAAAACTATGTCACAACTAAAGATGTACAACTATGAACACTGCTCTCTCTCCCTTACCTTTTATCAAACAATAACATAAATCTTTTTTAAAAATCCCTTTTATACTTTGTCTCTCAAGATTTCAACATTGACAGTAGTGACAAAAGCTCCCAAGGCTTGATAAGTATTTTGAAAAACTTTACATACTCTTTAAGTCACTAACTATACCCAGACAGAAATAAAATTTAATAGGACATTTAAAGCTCTCTTAGATGTCATAGACACCTCACACATGTGTGTCTTACAGAAGGAAGAAAGTTCCCAAAGTTTGCAGAACAGAGTGTTTGTCTATTCTGAGCAAACCATTCATTGACATTTAGAAGACATTTAAATATGCCATGATAGATTCTATCACCTTTACAAGATTTGCTTTTCTTCAACTAACTACACTAATACTTTACTTGATAGTGTCAAAGGACAATCCTCAGCCTTGTAAAGGCAGATATTAATGAGAATAAATGGGAATCTAAATAAGGCTTGCATGTATATAATAGACTGGTACATGCTTAACAGACTCTTTAGAAGAAAATAATTTGTTCATGTATGTTTATTGTTTATTATAAATTTTTCAGATAAAAACAATGTATAGCATAGAAATTACAATTACTAATAACATCTAAAACTCTTGTTTTCAAATGTCATGTAGTCAGTTTATTCTCACAGAAGGCTTTGCTCAATTTTGCCAAACTCTTAAATCTATCTGTAATCAATCTCTGGTTACAATTGATGAATAAATATAGTTTCAATGTGGACTTTGCTTAATATTTTCATTTACCTTAACAAACAAGATGAAAGTTAAAACATTAAAGAAATATGTTGGAACTTCACTCATTACAAATGGACAGGAGCATTTGCTTTGCTGATTCTCATAATAGTTTGCAAATACTAGGATAGGACACTAAATTTTGCACTAGTCACAGGTAGCAGTTACAGATACAATACACTTTTAAATCTGATCTGCAGTATTAACATTTTCTCCATCATTTTTTAAAGTGTAGCCCATCCATAAGTAAAACGCTGATCCTACTGTTTGCCAATTTCTGTGGTGGTGCTTCTGCTGTGGTAGAATTCAAGCCACTAACATGTGACCCTGAAGGTACAATTGGGAAGAAATACCCAACAGCACATCATTATATGGTATTTCCACAATACTGTATACAATACAATAGTACATGATATAATAGACATAAATTATCTTGAGCATAGATGATAGTACAATAAAGCAAATTAATTAGAAAGTAATGAATTTTGAATATTTATTACCTTTGTTGTTAACACGTTATTTAATTTTAAGTTTACCTAATTCAATGTTCAATAATGGCTATGTTTAACAACCAGCTCACATAATTCCTCAGTATTTAACTGTCTGCTCTTGTAAGCCAGTGTGAATCTGCTCTAGCACACAATCACCTCTTGTTCAAAAATCCACCAGGGGCTTAGATACTCATCATGTTGTCATGGCTTCATGAATCTAAATTCTTGCCTAGGTAAAAGATTACTGAAATTACCAGAAGAGAATGTCTTCTAATTTCATCTAAGAACATGTATCATTTGGTAAATAAGTCCTGAATTTGGTAAACACTTCTGAAAGCCAATTTGTTAATGTTATAAACATCATATACCCATGTGTATTCACCCACCAGAGAAGAACAATAGAGGGTTTACATGGGTTTACATTTTATATAAGTTTAAAAGTTTTTCTGTTTCTTCATTTCCATAACATACTCCAGTGACCAGAATAAAAGTATCAGGCAAATAGTCTGCTAATCTCCTCAAAATCATTAAAAACAAACTTTATTTATAGTATAAAACACCAAAGCCTATAAAATTATCAAAGCCTCATCTTCAAGAATGTAAGCAAGAAACTTGGATTTGTAGATGAGCGTTTGACCAAAATCCCACTGAGTGATCTAGAACATCGTCAGAAAGCTAACTTAAAAGATAATTACAAATAAGTTGCATACTTAGTTGTGAATCAAACCGTATACCTGAAAAACAAAGAGATAATGTGACACAAGAGAGAAGGAGCCAGAGGTTCAAAGAAATGGAATCAAAGAAGGTTTGGGTCTAAATTCTAGTCAAGCCACTTAACTAACCATGAGACTTTGGGATATTAACCAATCAAATCCTCAGGTTCACAAATTATGGTATTTAGTTTACAATACTATCAGAATTATTAGAGACTGTAGACACCTTACCTAACAAATAATAGCAGGTCAGTAAATAATATTATTATGAAAACGTTCCTTTCTGCCTAAGAGACTAAGGTAGTTATCCATTAGAGAATAAATACAAGGTGTGACAGAACTAATGCCCTGTTTGAAGTAACATAGTATAAACAGACATGTTGTCTTAGTAACCTTAGTAACCCTTGTGTTCCAGGTTCCCTGAAGTAAAATGGCCCATTGACTGATAAGCGAACAGAGAGTGAAAGCTGTGAGGCTGTACTATCAAAACCCTATTTGTGACATGAAAAATTTGTAATAAACGATTTGGTAAAGATTACAGCTCACACACAAAAAGGAGCGTTGGACCGTGTACTCAAAATACACTCACTATTCTTTTCCTGGGAAGCTTTATTCAAAGCAAAGCAAGCAGAGATTCGCACCAGCTCCAGAAGTTACTTCAGGCTGTATATGTATATACCGTCAATGGACTTCTCCTTTGGGCTGAGGCAACACACATTAAATCTGAGACAAAAGCTATTTTTGATCAATGTCATGTACAAGACTTTCAAAATCACTGCAAATCCTCTGCCGTCTGTTACAACACAATCCTCGATAAAAAAAAACAGAGAAGGTAAATAGCTGCTATTTGCTACTGAAAGAGCCACATTGCATTCAAAGAGCAAAATTTAGAAATAGTGAGATTAGAAAATAATAGTTTGAATGCGTATTTTACCTAAAAATGATGTCCTCAGCCTTCAGTACCCACTAATTCACTAGAAGGCATTAGTTTTTTGTTTAGTTTGCCTGAGAGAAGATGGGGCCAAGAACAGGTAACTTATTTGGGAGCAGGGTGGGGAGAGCTACTATTACCCAGACAATTACTACCTGGGAGAGCAGCAGCCACGGCGACAAGAGGTTGAGATGCCCTCCGGTGTAATGCAGCCACTGGCTAGTGGGTGGGAAAAGAAAAGAAAAGAAAAGAAAAGAAAAGAAAAGAAAAGAAAAGAAAAGAAAAGAA
>PVKE010034148.1:0-17544 GCA_004027555.1 Craseonycteris thonglongyai | reverse complement strand
TGTGTGAGATTGGGCGGGAGGTGGGGGTGGGGGGGGGGTAGGTGGGGGGGTGAAGTACGGAGCAGGAAGTGAACAAATACTGTCCTCTGTCTGAAGCAGCCCCCCTCCCCGATTGTCTCACAAAAGAGATTTAACATTCATCGTCCTACAGTGTAAACTATACATACGTATTCTTATTTTTTCCTGAATATGATGCTAACGAAAGTGACGACCAATCATCAAGGGTGAATTATTTAATGCAATAATGTTTTAATCGCTGAGAAGAGACGCGAACAGTGGAGATGCCTGTGGCTAATGGATTTCCCTGGTAGGAGATAAAAGGCTGATTACACAGCAGAGCAAGGGGAGACCTGGTGCATTAATGACAATTTACAGGTCAGCTCACTTACAGGAGTGATTTAAAACGCACCATCTGCTTTCTAACTGTAGGTTGATAACTATGATTTTCACGAACGTTCAACATCTCTTCATCAAGAATCGGTACTTATTTGTCTTTCTGAGTCTTGTTAGTTTGGCCCCATAGTACTTTACTGACTGGACCCTCAGATTCTTTCTGAACCAAGTAGATTCTAAATTGAATGAATTGATAGCAGCCGATCTTGATTCCGTTCAGCCTTTTCTGCCAAGTTAGAGAACTGAGTCCTAGTACCCTATGGGATGTATTGTATGTACGGGATTAACTCTGATGCATCTACCTTGGCACTAGGTATGCATCATCCTTGAGTTGAGAAAATGGTCACTCAGATATTTTATGGGTCCTGTAGTTAAAAGCCTGAATGAACCCCAGTTGAGAAAGACTGTATCATCAGCCACTGCTAATCAAGTTTCCCCACACCCTTTCTTGTTTCCTCCTTGCTATCTTAGAAATGGATGAGAGCTTTTCTTGGTATAAGTGGGAAAGGAGGGGGAGACCTTCCGTGGAAAGGAGCACGGGTGTGCATTTAGTGATGGTGGACCCCACACACACCCCACCTTTGAAACAACTCCTGGAGAGGAGGGTTTGCGTTCACTCCACTGTTGGACCCCAGTGCCTAGAACATGTCCTGGCCAAAGGGGGACCAGTAGCTATTTGAATGAACACAAAGGTCCTAAACTCCGACATACTTAATTTCCACGGAATCATTTCCTTTCAGCAGAAGATATTAAAATAAACAAACCTAATGGTGAATTTTCTGCTTTCCAGCACTATATTCCTGAAAGAAATTAGCCATTGTTAACAAGCTATGTCGCAAGGTATGGGTTGGCAGTATTAGACACATTACGTCTAAATCTACCGGGGAACCTGCAACTTTATCCAAATGTGCAAATAACTGACACTTCCTATAAATACATTGGCCTTTACAAGAGAAACCTTGGCAGGTTCCTCATTAAAATGAGAAGAACCAAATATCCCAGGCCAGCACATTTCCTTCATGCAAAATGACTGGGTCTTGTACTTTCGCTGTCGTGTTCTCAGAAGCTGCCCTATGCCAGATGCTCGCTCTTCTTTCTTCTGGATGCCAAGCCAGGCTTCATGGCATCAGAAACTTCCCCAAGGGTACCTCTGCATCTTCACACTGACCCCGTGACAGGTCTGGTGGCCGATTCAAAAGAAAGGACTTATGCCAAATTAGACCCCAGTCCGGAGTTTCGTTCCTTTCGGAGGCACTTCTAAGGGAACCGTCCTGCGGGTTCCGTCCCCAGCATCCCGGCCCCACCTCGTCTGGCCTTGTGTTCCCAGTTAATTACACCCCTGGCCAGCTTGTTCTGGCCTCTGATCTGACAAGGCCTCAGAGGAGGGCTGCTCTAATCAGTGTCCCTAATCTGGTGGATCAAAGATCATAGGCGTTTCGGAGGCCAAAGGGACGGTGGAGATCCTCCCACACACCCCACAGTCCTGCCCACTGTCTTCTAGGATCGTGAGGCTTCCGGACATTAAACATGCAAATCGTGAACGGAAATTAAAATGCATAACCTTCTTAAACGCCAAAGTCGAAATAGGTTTTTCTTTACTTCTCTTATCCCCAAACTCAATCTTTTAGGTAGAATTGGAATTGAAAATAACCCTACAAATTAACTTAATATATGACATCACATTTTAACTTTTCTTTCCATTTGATCTCTGACTTTACTGCTCTGCAGTAATACTTTCTGGTTAAACCAAGTCTTCCCAGTGTAGAAGGACTATTATCACAGAGCACTTTTGGCTAAATGTGTTTTAAGACATACAGACTTATGAGAGGTATACTGAAATTTTAAATTGAAAAATAAGTCGTGTTCTAGTATTTCCCACTTGCTAGACTTTGTGTAGGAAGAAATTTTAAAGACTATGAGAGTCATTGTCTTTGTTTTGAAGAAAGGTTAAAAATATTTTATTTGTATAAATAAAAATATCTTGCTAAGAGAATGATGAGATGTACTTGTGTGTTGTAGATGTCTCTAGACAGGTGGAATATAAATCACATAAATGATGAATATGGGTGAAATATCATACCATCTGATTGTAGACAGAATGAACACAGAATCACGTTACTCTTCAGAAATGGATTTAATAATAAGCAATTTAATTGCAAAACATAAGTTTTAATTTCTCCCCAATCTTAGTCTCCCAATTAAAATTATATATTAAAATACTTAACAGTCTATTTTGGTGTTAAATTTAGAAAATTAAAAGTAACCTCAGTTGCTTTTTGTACTATGCTACCAAATTTTTAGTGCATATGAGAGAATTAATTTATTGCATAATTTAATGAACAGCAATATTTGATAACTGATTCAAAGTAACTCCAACTCCTCTTATATTCTTGTTTTACAGCTTGGCTCATCCTCTTCCGTGCCTTTTACATCTATTTTTTCTCAACTTTTTATGACCGTTGTAGTTCCTCTCATTATTGGACAGGTAAGGTCTCCAGTTCTATCTGCTCTTGTCTTTATAGATCAAATCATGAATTCTTATGAAATGTCAGGACAATTGAGAAAAGAGATAGAGGAAGAGACAGTTAAGTGAAAACATGAGACTGTAAAATTCCTTTTTCTCACTCACAATGTTCTTTTTTATTTTTAAGTTAATAACAGTATGCTTTACAGATAGCTGTATACCTATAAGGACACCTGCATGGAATCTTGGTTCTTTTTAATGTATTATCCCTTCTTTATAGCTACATAACTCACTTGAAAACATTTCGCAAACTATCACCTTATTCTATGACTTTCGATAAGGTCTCAGCATTTATGACCGTTGCTGGGAACAAGTTTCCTTCTGGTGGCTTCTTCACAGACTCCTCCTCCAGTAGATTTGCAATCAGGTCATTGATAAAACAAGTGTTTAATCCTTTTTGTTCTTAAATTGGATCTTAGAAATTTTAGTTTCCTTTATCATTCTTATTGAACTGGACTAAGAGAATAAATTCTTACATTTTAACTTCTTATAACAAGGTAATAATAAGCCCATTAATTTCATTATAAGCATACAGATTTTAAAACAATGTTCTTTTTTGACTCATTGGTAGCCGCAGGAAAGAAGAACAGAATTTAATGAGTGAGGTTTAGGAAATAGTTTATGAAGATGATTAAGAGCATCATGTGGATTTAAGAGCAACTAGATTATAGACTTAGTTCTATCTTTTATTTGCTGTGTGACCTTTGGCAAGTCATTCAACCCCCTTACCTCAAGGTTTATAATTTATTAAATGGTATAACAATGATACCCATTTTAAAGGGTTCTTGTGAGGATGAAGTGAAATATAAATGGGTATGAAGTTCTTATCATCATAGAGCCTGACACAGGTAAGCTACAGTGCTCTGTAGCTTCTGTGGTCACTGTCATTATCCAATTCTCTATAAATACTAAGCAAAAGGCAATTCTTTGAAATACTAACTATAAAAAATTACATATATATATATGTGTATATATATATATATATATATATGTACATATATATATATATCCAGCCATTTCTTTTTTAAAAATATTTATTTTTATTGTTTTTGACAAAGAGAGAGAGACAGAGAGAGAAAAACAGAGGAAGGAGGGAGGGCCCAGAGCAATCTCCATAATTGTACGTCATTAGTTTTTGATATAGTTTCATTCCACAGGTGGGTGCCGGGCTTCCCAGGGCAGAAACCAGGCTGGGGCCTCCCACATGGGAAACTTAACCCAGCATGACCCGAACTGGGGGCCTCCACTTGGGAAGCATACCGCAGTTCAGCATGTCGGTTCACACGGGCTGAGACCGGGATTCGATCCTCGGACCCCAGGGCTGCAAAGTGAGCACTCAATCCGCTGAGCCATCTCGGCTTATTGCATTTCTTGATCATGTCAGTATATTGACATTCTTCACCTAAAATATGTTCGTTTTCCAGATGTCCAGCCTGGAGGTCACGCAGTAACTGATATTTGACTCAGCTGATTAGAAGTACACAGATTCAAACTTAAGTTTTCCTTTAATCTTTACTGATGCTTAATTTCACATAAAGCAAATAAAAATGTAAGAGATGAGACAAAATAAAAAGCTATGGAAGATTTTCTTCTCATAGGGAAAAGCAAACAAGTTAATGAGGATTTGTCACATTATTTTGAGTACCTAAGTTTCTCTGATCTGTGAGAGAAAATGAATTAATTAGGGTAGATTCTGAATCAAGATACACTAGCTATCTCACCAGAATGCCTCTGTCTACCCATTTTGACCCTTGCTGCCCCAAATAAAGAATCTTGAGGCACTTGTATCAGTTGTGTTGCTCTATCTTTAGCAAAGTCTTATTCCCTGTAAGGTTTTAAATGTTTCTATAAGACAAAGAAGCTCAGAGAATTTTATTAAAAATGACATGGAAGGGATGCCAGGATAGCTTAACAGATTGAGCACTTGCCTTGCCACCATGAGGTCCGGGGACCATATCCCGGCCCCAGCCCGTGCAAACTCATATGCCAAACTGCAGCACAGCTGGTAACTACAGAGCCCCTTGGTGGGGGTTCTCCCCTCCCATGCAGGAGGTCCCCAGTTCGGTTCCTAACTTGAGTGGCCCCACATCCACCTGTGTGGAAGGAAACCATGTCACAACTAATGATGTACAGCTATGGAGACTGCTCTGGGCCCTTCCCCCTTCCCCCCTCCCCCCCTTCTCTCTCCTTCTCTCAAACAATAAAATAATTCTTAAAAAAATAAAAACAAAAAATGGCATGGGTTCTTGACAAATAGAGAATGATGATGTGGAAAGTGTAAGTGGCTGAACTAAGAGATGAGATTTCCTCGAGTTTATATTAGAAGCCTCTTTGAGGCATATCAACACTACTTCACCCAGTAGTTTATGAAACATTTGAACACTTTTCTGGCTACACAGTGCAAAAGCAGCTGCTTTGTGAATTTAATTTTAAAGGAAGATGGAAAAGCTTGATGGAGCCTGGCAAGGTATAAAATGGTTTACTTAGGAAACACAGATAAATATCACTATAAGACTAAACACAGTGTAGGACACTCTGTTTTCCTCTAGGGTTATCATTTACTTTATCAAGATTAAGTATCTAGCAGGAAAGCACTGGTGTGTTTAGAAGAAATGCATGTTGGCTGGGAGGACGCAGGACTCGGGAGCCCTTCCACTTGCCATATTGAACGAGCCCTCCCATCCTGGAAGACCAAGTGCCTTGTAATGGAGAAAGAGATTATTAGGTTCACGAAGTCATTTACTGGTTATAAAGGTGATGATTAGAGATTCGCCTTGATTTTTAAAGTGCCTTTGACTTTCCAGTTCCACCTCAGTTATATTTAGTTGTTTATTTTGTCAAAGGAGGAGCGGAATTAGGAACATACATTCGATAACCTAGTGCAGAGAGGACTTTTGTGTTTTTAACCATTTTATGTTAAAACAGGACAGAAGGACAACATCAATTGCAGTAATTCCATGCAATTTCCATTTGTTTTACTTCCTAAAGGAGTTGAGTTGTATTGAGTTTGAGCAGCTACCAGGTTTATGGTATCAAATACAATAGGTTATGAAATGACCTTTTAAAGATTTATTTATTTTTTATTATTTATTTATTTATTTATTTATTTATTTATTTATTTATTTATTTATTTTTGACAGAGAGAGAAACAGAGAGAAGGGGTCGAGACCAGAGCAGTCTCCATAGCTGACAGCATTAGTTTTCCACCATAGGTGGGCGCGGGGCTGTGCAGGGCAGGAACTGGGCTGGGACTCTCCTGCATAGGCCCCGGCAAGAACTGAACTGGGGCACACCCCGGTTCAGCATATGGGTCTGCCTGGGCCAGGCCCGGGATTCGATCCTCGGGCTCCAGGACTGCAAAGTGAGCACTTAACCCGCTGAGCCATCCCAGCTTCCCCTGAAATGACCTTTTAAATGAAGACCCTCTGTAGCCTTCCAGTAAGCAGCTAGCCCCACGGTGACATATCGGAACATCGGGCAGTTTAGGTGCCTTGAGTACTATTATCCCAAATTTATGTTCTAATTCATCAGTGCATAACACTGTGTGATGTACTGACTGCTCTTAATTCTCTATACTTCATTCACTACATTTTAACTTTAAAGAAAGAAATGAACACTAAATAAATTACTATGGTTTGGGATCACTTCTATAAGCATAATATTTTATATATCCAATTGTAACCATAATTTACAAGATCTATATATTTTTTTAATTTTAAATATATACACATGAGGGCTGTTCTGAAAGTATCTGGCCTTGTAACAGTTCTTGTTATTATATTGATAGTGGCTGGATTTATATATATATTACTCTTTCCCCTTCATTTCACCCCATCCAATCTTTAAGGTGTTGGACCTGTGTCTTTCTTCTACCAACTGGTCAGCTTTCTGGCAGGATTCCCTTTATTCACAATAGTATTTCACTCACTGAGTCCTTGAAGATGGACAGAGTTGATCCAAGTCCTTTGTTCAGAGGTTCTCTTGAGAATGGCCTATTTTGTTCTTGAGTATCTGTGAAGGTATGCTCCATAGCGGATTAAGCCTTTTTAGTGACAGAGTGGAAGATGACAGAACCCCATCAGCCTTGTCAGAAGTTCCCTGACCTCATTATTGCTAATGGATCATGGTAATTCAGTCTGTTGTGAAATCTCATGTTCAATTATGCAGGATAATGAGTGACTCAAAACTTAATATGTCTCAACTATAGTCCTTATTATAGAGCTTGTTCAGCTTCTTTCAAAAGTGAAAGCTTTTACGAGTAAATAGAGTGGTTCATTTTATATCCAAATGAAAGTTATCCCAACTTTCAGACTGTCCTGATCTTAAATACCTGTTTTGGTTTTAAAATATGAGAAGATTGCCATATAACTTTATATTTTACTGATGTTTTTGTAGGAAAGTTAGGACAGGTTTATTCATTTTTCAGTGTTAATTCTGGAATTCTAAAAGCATGCAAATGGCATTTGTCTTTGGATTCACAAAAACTCTAGATATTCAGACTTTGAATTATTTAAGCTCCCATAACACATGCACTTTTGCTTTTCAAGCATGAGTTATAATTTAATTAAAAACTTCTGGTGCATTGCTAGCATTTTAAATATTAATATGTTCCATGGATCACTTTCGATTATCTACTGTCTTGAAATTCTTGAAGATGTCAGATTTTTAAGATTCCCAAAGTTGTACTTGGAATTGTCTGTTGAGGCAAAGGGGACTGTGATAATTACACACATCCATTAAGATGAGCAGAGCAGATAAACTTTGGGGAGGCTTAATGGGCATGTCTCAGTGACAGCTAGCAAAGAGCATTTGCCATGATTAAGGATGGATTTGAATGCCATTGAAAATACACTCTCATTATGGACAGCGGTAGAAGTCGCACGACAAATGTTACATCCCCCAGAAACAGAGTGGGGTGGCAGGGATGCTTTGAAATCCACTGTGGCCATCATCCAAATTATTCTCTTTCCTTGATGTCTTTCTGCTGTCAGAATCACTTTGCAATGCCCCGTTCAATGCCCCACATCTCTGAGAGGAGGCAGCCTGTTGATCTCTGTCTTTCAGATTGTTCGAAGATACATCAAGGACTGGCTTGAAAGGATGAAGCCTCCTTTTGGTGTCGTCAGCAGCAGCGTTCTCCTCATGATCATCTACACAACATTCTGCGACACCTTTTCCAACCCCAACATCGACCTGGATAAATTCAGCCTTGTTGTCATACTGTTCATAAGTAAGTTGGAAGACAGGGTGGCCTTGTTATCCCCTCAGTCTCCTCAGAAACAAAGCAGAGAGCACTTTGTGTTCTCTAAATCCCTCTTGATGTTAATTTGATTAGAAAAGAATACTGAGTTTCATACTGTGTGTACTGAGTGACATTATTGCATGCATCGGTTCTTTAAAAAGCATCAGTTATGCACTTACGACATAATCACCTTTGTGTTTTTATGTCCGTTTTAAAATAGTTGATGCCAGGTGAAAGAAGCCACAATATAATACCTGTCAAATTCAGATGTTAGACTGAGCACTTTTGGGGAGGCGGTATTTCTTTTATTATAACTTTAAGCTAATCTGTATTGTTAATTAAAAGTAGGATTTATAATTTTATAATAACTGGATGCATTGGTTAACATGTGAATATTTACATTATCTTTCCATTAGAATAGACCCAAAGTAATACCATTTCATTGTAAGAGGTAGCAGACTATAAAATGCAAGTCGCTGCTACACTCAAAACTTTGTTTCGGTATCATCTCTGGCTGCTTTCAATTAGAAAGCAAAACTGAATAGTTTCCTTAGAGACCATGTGGCCCTTTAAGTAAACTTTGCTGACTTCTTCTCCCATAGAGATGAGGGGAATGGGTGGCCCTACTAGATAGGCAGCATCAGCCACGGAAGAGGTCGGTCTAGATTTGTAAGTCTTTTAATCCTGGCTATTTCATGCTTCTCAGCCTCCATCAAGCTACAGGCAGAGCTCAGAACACTGTTTTTAAATGTAATAAGCAATTAAAACATTGGTTGTTAACAACACGAAAAGAAATCTTCTGTTCTCTTTATCCTGTAATATCCAAGTCAACTTTTGGTAATTTTCATATTGAAGAATCATCTGGTATTAAAATCAACATGAGTTACTCCAAAATATTTGTTATAAGCTCCCTGATCTATGCTATGTGCTATAAATACTCATAGTATAAACCAGCTCTTTCTAAAGTGAACCAATTAAATAATAAATAACCAAATCATAAATCAAAGAAGGTTTTAGATTTGCCCTGAGTAGACATAGATTATATCTGAGGAGATCATCAGTAAGAGTAGGTTGAGTCCTACTAATTTAAATGATTGTATCAGTTTAGCAATTTATGTGTGTTTGGTTTATTCATTTGTTTTTCAATTTGAGTCACCATAACTTTCAGATCAAACTAAGCCTACCAGTAAATATGCTACAGATACTGCTCTTACAGTGCTAATTTAGATTCTTTTTCTTTTTTCCTTCAGTATTTTCTATTCAGCTGAGCTTTATGCTTTTAACCTTCATCTTTTCAACAAGGTAAGTGATCTGGTATTTCTTGTTGTTAGTGTCCTGAATAAGGAACTGTGCTCTTCACTTGACTACTACACTGTTCTAGTTTTTCGCCTGTCTCCCTGATGGTCCCATCTTGCTCCTGCCATCCTCAAGTTGGAGACCGTTTGAAAGGATATGTCCTTGGCCCTTGTCTCATCTGTTCACACTGTGTGCTTGACAACCTTCTCCATCCTCCTGGCTCGAGCTGTCAGCTGATGACTTTCAAGCCTGGACCTTCCATCTGACGTTTTCCAGCACGACTTACCACTGATCATTCAGATATCATCACCTGACTGTCTTAATAAGACCTCACACTGAAGATACTCGATATGGAGTTAATTGTTTCCCCCCAGCACTTCCTCTTTCTCATTTCTGTATTTGTTGATAATGGGGCCATCATCCATAGTTCCTCGTATTAGAACCATTGACATCATTATTTTTTTTTAATCTCTTGATCCTACCTCTGATATTTTTTTGTGCTTCCAAAGCTCCATCTCTATTTCAGACTTTTTTGCCTCTTCTCTTCTTAGATTTTTACATTGGATATCTTACTGGTATTTTCATTTCTACGCCTAACTTTCTAATGCATTTCCTGCTGCTTCCAATAACTCCAAGTTCTAATACTAGTGCTCTTGCTTGGAGATCTTTAGTGGTTACCTGGTGACTACAGGATGAAGTTCACTTTAAGGGGCTAAGGGCAAGACTAGTGTCGGGAACCGCTAAGTAGCAATCATGCTATTGAAGCTCTGGGTTGGGGTACCGTACAATCTTCGCTATCCCCTAAAAGAACCTCACCCTTTCTCATTTCTGTCCTTTGCTAAGGCTGGCCTTGTGTCCAAATTGGTGCCCATATCCCAGTTTATCTTTCCTGTTCTTATAGGCTCACCATTCTAAATCAACTTCTCCCACCAGTATTATACACTCAGCAGATATTACTGGAGCCTTTGGCATGAGAAAATTGCCATAGTAAATACCACAAATAGGAGATGATTCTGATCCTGCATGAGTTTTTAAACTAGATATAGGCACCGATAACGAAGTGTCCTTTTAGTGATATAGAGTAAGCCAACCTGTAGTCAATTCAAAGAAGGTAGCACTTCCAAAGAGAGTGACAGAGCAACACTTCCGCAATGAGTTGGGGTTTGGCACGAATCATAGAGAATGGCTAATTATTCAGCAAACAGATGCAAAGAGGCCTTTCTTGATGGGAGAAGAAACAACCATGCAGATGTGGGCACACACGCACATACGCACACAAGCAAGATGTGGTGGGACAATAAGAGTAGAGGGAAATTCAGAATGATCATAGGATCTGGAAGAGGAAGCTTTTGCCAGATTGCCAGGCCCTTGAGCACAGGGCTGGCAATGAGTCACCATACGGGAAATATCCTGATAGTGCCAGTGCAGTAGATGGCTCAGGTCTCTTATAGGCAAATGGCTCTGATAGCACTTGGTAGCGCAGGAGGCTGATTATAGACAGTCAATAAAAAAATGTATTGATTGGTATAATTTGAAACATTTTCCCAAGCTTGTGGTTGTGATTTCTGAGTAAAAGTAAAGCCTGGAGCCACTAAGTCACAGAGCAAATGTGACATATTTGGGTAAGTTTGAGAGTAGGAGCTATTTAAAGTTTTTTTGGTAAATGGCTTGTTGTGCCACCTTAGAAAAGATGTTTGCCTTTTACTGGCTGTTTGCTGGTCTTTGTGTCAGTAGTGATACCAGATCCTCTCATCCTGTCCCGTCAGACAGGTATCCTAATAGGTATTATCAGGTTGGACGCAGTTACCCTGTGAGTGACTGAAAAATTCTTAAAAAGCACAGAATAGCCAGCCACTCGTGGGGTCACTAAAAGAAGGGTGGTGGTAGTATCACCACTAGTTGAACTAAAACTGAAAATTCTCAGCCTGGAGTAGACTGGACTTGCAGAAGGCCTTGTGGTTTCGAGATCCTTCTATTGCCTTATTTTGCCTTCATAAAAATTCTCTTGAACTTGGTTGGCTCAACGTCAGACATGCACGTTCTTTGATAAACACCAGAATATGGAGTGGCTGTAATCATACTCGTGGGTAATGGTTGTGGAGCCCCAAAATATCCCATTAAAATTTGGGGACACAAAATCTAGAAGATCATTTCCACTTTGTCTTTTCATGCTGGGAGACCTCATAGGACCTGAAGGTTTTAGTGAAAGAATAAAAAACACCACCATTTATTGAACCTGCTCTGTGCTAGGCACTGTGCTAGGGATTGCACACGTGCTATTTCATGTCAGTCTTATAGCATAGACTATGCGTTTTTGTTTTTGTTTTGCACATGAGGCCCCGCTCTTGGAGTCATTTAGTTTAGTAACTTACCCAAAATCAGATGGCAAATGGTACACCTAGAACTGAAATTCATTTGCATTTGACATTTCCAAAAGCATTGACCCATGCTTTTTCTACTGCACTAAACTACTTCAATTCCTGTTAAAATTCATAATATTTTTTTCTGGTTAGGGAATTTGTAGAGAATGTTTAACTGGATTCTTCAAGTTCACACAGAGGCACAAACAAATTAATCAAAGATACCAAGCGTTGGAACCTAGGGCCCATTAGTTTATACACTCTTGAGTTTTATTTTATTTTCCTACATTTTGTTCCTCACTCCTTAAAGTTAGTGAAATTGACCTGTGGTTTTTACTTTCCCATATTTTTGTTACCAATTCAGTAAATCTAAAACCAATTCAAACCTCAAGACACAAAAATCTCAGTATGGAAGTCAGTCTTCTTTTGTACAGCACACCACCGACCTTTGATGATGGAAGTTTAGAATAAACCAGGAGACCCAGCCTAGAAAATTCAACTTTACAACAACACTCTGTTTGCCTGGTTAACATTCCTCAGATTAAGGACGCGATACGTTACCATTCTAGTGTCTGGCATGTGAACCTCTTCTACTTCGAGTATTTAAAATACATTTGAGAGTTAGTATTCTGTGTCCTTGTTTCTCTGTCTGTAGAGTAGTGTTCAAGTTATAAATCCCAGCTCTGCAGTCAGATGGACTTGAATTTCAATCCTGTTTAATAACTTTGTAACTTTTGTCGGTGTCCTCTTCCATCAAATGGACACAGTAGTAATATCTGTCTCATAGTCATTTGGAGGATTAAATAATAGTGACCATACAGTTCTCGACATAATATCTAGCATATAATGAATGTTCAATAAATGTTAACTACTGCAGAATATTTATTATATCAAAATAGTTTATATTGTTGCAAGAATTAATTATGGAAGAGAGGGGATTATAATTTCTAGTTTCGTAACACATTCTTCTTGACATTTCTGTGTCAGAGTTGGTAGGGAATGAGGGTTGATTCATCAATACAGGGATCAGCCATCCATAGTGGCCTAAGCTTTATATAGCTTTGGGAAGCTGTCAACCTTTTAAAAAATGTTGCAAAAGCTTAGAAAAAGAAAACAGTAATTGGGAGGCTTTTAAAACTATGTAAAAGACAGTTTGGTAAGCTGATAACAGAGTAATAGAAAACTAGAACATCACTGGAGTGACAAAAGAAACATTAACAAGGGAAAAGGAAGGATACAAATATTCAAATATTTGTGTAGGTCTTTGAATCCTGGGAAAGAAGACATTGTCATTAATGGTAAATCCTCCATTTCAGAGATGAGGCAACTAAACCACACAGCTCTGCGTAACTTGTTTAGTGCCAGTCAGCTAATGACAGACAAGGCCAACTCCTAAAATGAGTAAAGACAAAACACAGGTACAGAGGCTCACAAAGGAAAGTATTTCACATGGGCTTAGATGGACCTTTCTCCAAGGACCTTTCTGCTCCACATTCTGTGATTCTGCTAGTAAAACCTTCTGACGTGTTTTCCTTTGTGGGTACTTGCAAAGGGAGGCAAAATAAATATTATGTTGAAAACACTGATGGAAAGCTTTGTAAGAGAGAATAAAAAAAAAGATCAGTTGGGAAGAAAAGGAAATAAACATCCCAAGGGAAGCCAAAGTGATCAAAAGAATTATAAAAACAGGATAAAAAGCAAATCAGTATTAAAAAGAGATAAGGTAGAATTAGAAAATAAATAGTAATGTGATTCCTTTCAAAAATGCAAGCGGTCATTACTATTTAAATACGATGTATAGCACTCTTCATTTTTTCTGTGTATTGTCATGACTCCACCAGCCAGCCGGGCCTTGACAGAGTGTGACTGAGGAAGGGTTACTTGACAAGATAGCTGCTCTCGTCCATTAAGTTTTGTAGTGTTTTTTGTTTTTGTCTTTGGGTTTGGGGGGTTTATTTTGTAATTTATAGTTTCCATCTCCCTAAGCAGCAAGGAAAACTCTCCAAGACTTGGGGCAGCCAACTTCCTAGTTGTGTGACTTCAGGGAAGTTGTTTAACTGCTTTGTGCTTCAAGTTCCCTTTGTGGAAAAAACAAGGCGCTAATACTAGTACCTACCTCATAAGGCTGCTCCCAGAAGGAAGAACGACTGGAAGCAAAGTGCTCAGAAAAGGCTCAATGAGCATGCTGTGGTTATTCAGCATCATCTCGTCATCCTCGTCATGAATGGAGAGTTACATGAGCATCTGTCTGTTCTGTTGATTTTCCCTAAGATTCATGATGTGAAGCAGTTTGTTCCCTTGTAGCATATAAGTCCTTCCTGCTTAGGGAGAACGTTGTTCTTAACCTTCAACACTCCATTTCTATGTACTGATCCTCCTGACTGACTGACAGACTTTGTGTCCGTAGAACTACGGGGCAGTGTTTCAACTCGAATCAGGCCAGAAACCTCCCAGTGTGGGCTTAGCTTCAGTCTCCGTACCTGAAACAGGACAATTACACGTGTCTTACAAATGTCCTCTTTAACCACACGGTAAGGGCTGCCCTGAGCAATGGCAGCCAGCACCAGCGATGAGAGCCTTCTTGGCCTGAGAGATTTAGACACATAGGAAATGTGCGATCATCTGGAGAAGAATACCAAGCAGGACAAAGTTCACCAAAGGAGAAGAGTATGACCAGACTCTCTTGGAAGAAAGCCAAACTGCATAAATCCAGCTGAGGCAGCAACTGGTTATAACAAGGGCAGCAAAAGACTAACAAGGAAAGCCTTGGTCATGTTATGAATGTCACAACCAGTGCTAGAGGACAAGTTCCAAACTAGGTCAGTCGGTTATCCTGGGAGTTCTACAATCACAGGTGGGCATTCATTCCTGAAGACCTGTTTTCTTCATTGTGAATTGACTGTATATCACATTCCCCAATCCACCTGCCTCAAGCTTTTCTAATTCCTCAGGTCCCTAGGCCTCAGCATCACTTCCAACTCTGTGGATGAGTGAAGTGCCTCGTGCTTCATAAAGAAAGTAAAATCTCTGATATAAACCGCCTCCACTTTTGCGATCTTGACCTGAAAAATTCCCATATTTTTCGCTCAGCTTGTCTTCTGCTTCCCGCTCACAGACTGCAGGAAACATTCCCTCTGGCTGACGCCCTCAGTCTTATCCTCCCCGGCCTCGTTAGGGACCTGGCTTCATCGGCTGTTTCCAGCTGCTGCATCTCCACTCTCTTTATACTCATGGTCAGATCTCCCATGACCCACTTCTTCTCTTCATCAAAGAAAGGTGATTTATTATTCTTACTAAAAACATACGATATTCAATCTTTGCTCACACAATGCATTTCTCAAAAAGATACGTTGCTCCTTGAGGGAGCAGTTTCAGAGATACCTGAACTCTTTCAAGCCACTGGGTTGAAGGACAACCCAGCAACCTCACTAACAGAGTTCCTTACTGTGTGACTCTCACAAAGTCCCACACCACAGGCTGATGACATCTGTGATCTGCGGAGACCCTCACTACACACACAGCTTTAAACCTGTCTCCTGTCCATGGGTAAATGACTCAGCAATGTATCTCCAAAAAGAAATTCAGACACTTCTGTATATTTGGGCATAGAATTACATCTGTCATTAGGATTGGTCAAAGGGGTGTTAGCATGAAGGTAGGTATCACATTTGATTTAGGAAGTGTTAGCTATGCTCTTTAATAAGAGTATTTGTAAAACACTTTTTTGTTTGTTTTGTCCCTAGGAATAATTCAGGTTTCACACCAGCGGACACGGTGGCTATCATTTTCTGTTCGACACACAAATCTCTCACACTGGGTAAGTGATTCACAAACTAAAAACCAACTTTAACATTATCCCCAGATAGTTATATTTTATGACTGTGAAATTCAAGCAACTCTTCATATTAAATGGAATGGGGTATTGTCCACTCTCTTAACTAACAAGAGCGAACTGAGAAAGGGTCATTACTTGGAAATACCATTATATGGTTAAATCCATTTTGAGGGCCTAAACTTAATAGCTTAGGATTTAGCTTAATTTGTAATCATGTTTTTGATTCTCATAAAAGGTTTTCACTATAGAATGTTTAACAGTAAAAAGTAGGGCAGGCAATGCAGTGGGCAAAACCTTGGCTTTACAAAGCTCTGGAGTTGTCCCTGGAAAGTGTTTACTTATTTTCTGGAAGCTTGGAGCAAGTTGGAAGTAATGTTGCTGCTCTAATTTGATATTGACATTAGTTTGACATTCATTTCAGAGTGTTATTTTCTACAAAGAAACATAGTATCATTATCATTAACTCAATCTGATTAGTACCTAAAGTGAAGTATTTATTTGATGGCAAAAAAAAAAAAAAAAAATAGATCAAGAAGAAAACTGCTGTTTTCTACTTACCTTTACCCAGTTCAGTGGTATTATCCCAATAATGTGTCCAGACATCCGGAGTTGTGAAATGAGTTTTCAGTCATTAAAATTCATGAAGTAATCAGAAACTTTATTGAAATATACATCATTTACATTGTGGCACATTGTGGCAAAAACTGGTAATATAATAAAATAAAATAAAAACTCCTTTGCATTTTGGCATGTGACTGACTTAAAGAGAGGGAAGAATCATGACATTATTCCAAATCTGCTTATATTAAAGAAGCCCAGTCCATAAACTAAAAAAAACAAGGATATTACATTATGTTTTTACTAACCCCACACGTTTGTCTGATAGAATCTATTGACAGTCTTTCCAAGTTTGGAAAATGGTTTAGAAATTGGACAAACTCTTTAAGAAGCAGTTGCTATCTAGTGCTTCAGCTTATGTGAATAAAGTATATTTATACAGTTCCTACCTTGCTGTATGTTTATTAGGTTTTCTTCATAATCATCATCAACTTGAAGTTGAAAGAGCTTTGGAAGCCATATTCCAATCCTGATTTTGTGATTCTGGACAAATCACTTAACCTACCTGAACCTTAGCTTTCTCATCTGTAAAATGGGGCAGAATAGTACTCAGTTCATTAGACTATTGTAAAGTTCAAAAATAAAAATTTGTTAAGCACCTAGCACAGTGCTTGTACATATAGGTCGTCCATCCATGTCAAAATGTGTGCTGGGGACCAAGTGAGATCACCCACCTGAGGAGCTGGGTGTGCTGCCTGGCACATAGAAGATGCTCGAAGCACTAGCGATTGTTTTTAGTCATTAACTGTATTAGTTATGGCTGTGTTACTATTTCCGGGGTTCCATTCTCCTGCCCCTGCTAGTAGGTGTGATTTGATCGTTGACCTCAAAGAAATCATCTGGCACTTTTTCCTCACCTGGTTGTTGCGATGTGATGTTCAGTGTTCCAGTCTCTTGAAAAGTAAGGGGCTGTTATAAAGGTAGGGAGTCCAAAAGCAGGTGCCACCAGGTGCCTCAGATGTCCCAAGTCAGGGGTCCAAGCAGCCTCTGTCCTTAAAGCAGGTACTGAGGCCTGGCTGCACAGAATGCACTGTGTGCTTCTGCAGTGGGCCTTCAAACCCGCTCCACCCCCAGGGGTTTGCTTTCATCAGGAAATCCAAAAAAGGTTTTAGGTTTCTCCATGATGTTCTGTGCTAGAACTGGCCATGTTGGGCGAAGCTCTCCCCAAAAACGCACTGCAGCACAATCATGTTCTCTTCTTTTCTGTAAGCAAAATGTATATCTATTCTATTTTGTGTGTGTGTGTGTGTTTATGTCTTTTTCTTTTTTCAGGCAA
>PVKE010034147.1:0-17546 GCA_004027555.1 Craseonycteris thonglongyai | reverse complement strand
ACTTTCTGAAAAGCAATCATGGAAGCAACAGTCAAGTAATTTGAAATGCCATGTCACCGTCTATGGAAAACCTCTATCTGTTTCCCCGATTTAAAAGAAGCAAGTGATTTGTTTCATTGACAATAATAAATACGGTTACCAGAGAGCACACACGCAGTCTATGGATGACATGCACAATGGGAATGGCCGTATACTGTCGAATGGTTTTTAAGCAACTAGCATCAAGTCCGGACAGGAAGGAATCTCTCTGCATTAACAGCAGCTCAAGGTGGCATCTAGAACAGATGCATTAGGAGCACCGTAACATCAGGTTAAACTAAGCCATGCCTGCCACTCATCGGGTAGAAGAGAAGGACCTACTGCCCGCCTAGCGCGCCGGAGCATGGAGTACAGCATTCCTAGCTACAAAGAGCTACACTACAATGCTGCCATCTTGATACTAGAATGTGCTGGCCGAGAAGGAGGTGTTCCTTTTCATTTGAAATCTGTAGAGGAAGCACATAGCAAGGCCTGATATTGCTTAAAAGAGATTTTCTTTTGTGGCAGGGAACTTAACAGAATTACTTGTCAAGGACCTGCTCCATCACTTATACTGGAAGAAAACCTATTTACAGAAACAACTTTATTGGGGGGAAAAAATGACCTCGGAACATTTGGAATACCTTGACCTATGATGTAATGTCCTCCAAGGAGACTGAGCTAGCAATTCATCCCTGGCAATGAAGTCACCTATCACCTTACTGACTGTACAGGTAAGTAATAGCTCCAGATTGATCGGCTGCGATGAACAATACCCACAAGTCATAAACACCAGCAGAAACCCAGGAAATCCAATTCTGCTGGACTGTTTTCTACCTGTCAGAGGCTACAGCTGTATTTACACACTACCTATATCAGAATCTCAGCTGCTGCCTGTTTTCCTCAGCAAATTTGCTCTCCAATGGCTGGGGTCATGGTAGTTCTGTACAACAGAGCTACTGCTTTATCTCAGGTTCTGAAAGATGGGAGTCCGAATGTATGTGGATCATCTGGACTCCATCTTTCAGGACCAGAGATAAAGCAAAGGTAAGTGTTTGGAGTAGGGAGTCACCATCCAAGATTAAAACCAAGCAGCCTAGGCACTGCCTCCTTGTTAAAGCCCTGAGTAGAGTTCTAATGACCCACAGTCACTTTGGTTTTATTTTAAAGATTTGTTTTTATTGTTTTTTGACAGAGAGAGAGAGAGAGAGAGATACGGAGACAGAGACAGAGAGAAGGGGGAGGGCCCAGAACAGTCTCCATAGTTGCACATCATTGGTTTTTCCACATAGCTTCATTCCACAGGTGGGTACAGGGCTGCACAGGCCAGGGACTGGGCTGGGGTCTCACCCCGGTGAGAACCAAACTGGGGGCACCCCCCAGCTCAGCACATGGGTCCGCATGGGCTGGGACCAGGATTCGATCCTCTGTCCCCAGGGCAAAATGAGCACTTAACCCACTAAGCCATCCCAGCTTCCCCTCACCTTGGTTTTATTAAAAGAAATTCTAATCAGAATTTACTCAGATCCTATTGTATTCCATACTGTATAGCTGATATGCAGAGATAATGAATTTTTAAAAAGAACTACAACACCATGAAAACTGAATTTACAAATGCTAAGGAAACAAACAAACAAAACCTATAAAGAGAAGATGGTGAGATTAAGTATGTGGAATTCCTGGTGGAAGAGTTTTTAATGTTTACAAAGAAGGAAGATGGATCAGAAACCAAATGTAGCTGTCTAAGAGGCATTCAATGATATATAAAAATAAGTGAGATTTCCAAAAGAAAAGTGTTCTTATAAATACATAATAATGGAAATGGTAAATATTTAATAATTATGTCAATATCGCCAAAAAGTTCAAACAGTGTAAGATCCAATTCCTAGCCTCAAGAATCTTATGATTTATAATGGTATGAAGGAAAGATCAGATAGTCCTATGGAAGGAATGTTTGTGTCCCTCCCAAATTTCTATGTTGAAACCCTGTCCCTCCCTTGTGATGATGGTGTGAGGAGCTGGGACCTTTGGGAGGTAAACAGGATTAGGTGAGATCATGAGAGTGAAATCTTCATTAATGGTATTAACGTCCACCTAAGGGTCACAAAGCCTGCAGTCTGCAGACTAGAAGTGGGCTGACACCTTGACCTTAAAAATCTAGTCCTCACAACTGTCAGAAATAAATTTCTGTTGTTTATAAGCTACTCACTCAAAGTATTTTTGTTATAGCAGCCCAAACTGACCAAGACAGGTAGGCAGGCAGGTAGAAAGATATAGATAGATAGATAGAGAGATAGATAGATAGATAGATAGACAGACAGACAGACACATATACCACTCAACTACTAAATATCATAAAAGGTAAATATTACCTCATACTAGAAGGTAATATCTTCCCAATGTTAAGTATTGGGTATAAACAGAGAAAGGTACTATTTAGAATTCCCTGTAGATTTGAGTGCTAGAGAAAGCTTCCTGAAGGCAGTCAGATTTATCTTGAGCAAAAAAGAGGGAAGACATTTCAGGCAGAGAGAAACAAAGTATGCAGGGGGCACACAGGGCTACATGAAGATAACGCACCAGCCTAGAGGAGATTTTTCAAAAAGGTAAGAAGAGATGTCACTTATCCTAGTTACACGGTCAGAGAAACTGTTTACAATCAACACATGCCCAGAACCATGGGAGCCAGGAGGGACAGTTGTCTATATCACTGTTTGCCAAGTATTGCCCAGGATCAGGTTAGAAATATATTTTCAGGCCCCTCCTCAAACCTACAGTTACTTTGGGGAGGGGCCCAGCAGTGTGGGCTTAACAAGTGCTACAGGTGAGGCTGAGAAACACTCCCGACTTAGAGATAAATCTGGGCTGAAATATTCTTACAAATAAAGCCTTTAAGAGATGCACATGAAATATTCTATGTACTTAAGAGAAATATGGATCTATTTTACCCAATGCACAGGAAAAACTCAAATTCTTGATTTCTAGACTTGTTTCTCCCCCTCCCTTCTTGGCCTGTCAATGTTGGGAGTGCTTTCCATATTTTAAAATTTGTATAAATAGTAAGCTGGGGAATACACTCCTCATTTGATTTATGACCAAAAGTATCAATATTCTTCATGTTTTAGGCATGGACATGCTGTGAATTGGGCACTGGCTATATTGTGGCTCATAATGTCATTTTTCTACAGAACTACCATGGAAGAAGGATGACTAACAAAACTGTTCTTCACTGACTGTGATAAACACTTACTGAAAGAAATAACTGGAGATCTGGTTTTTACTTTAAAATGCGTGCACATGCCAAATTCCACCCCAGGAGTGTCTAGGATTACTGATTCTAGGTTCCCATATACCCACTGTCACTGTTGCTTAAGAGACCTAAGGTGGAAAAAGAACAGTAAAAATGACAAGCATGTTTGATTAATGTGTGACTTAAATACACAATACACAGTCTTCATCATGTAAATATACATATATGAAAATCTTGAGGGGAAAAAAAATCTCATCTGGAGAATGTGATTTCTTACTTTGAGTTTCACTTTGATTCTCAGTTATATTTTCAAAATCTTCAGATCGCCCCAAAATTTGAGCATACCAAATTTCTCCCAGCCTCTTTTAATACTTAATAAGTTCATAATGATTTCATATGAATCCAGCAGTAACTATAAAAAGCAAAGTAATGTGAGGAACACTTTCCAATTCCATTTAGTGTCCCAAGAATGCCCAGCTACAGTTGGATGACTTCATTATCTATGATTAATTTTAAGCAACTGTGATTTAAGAAGAAATTTTTTCTTTAACTTTAGAAGACAGGATACCCAACCAAATACTCTCAAGATGAATTATAAATGTATTTTTGGATGTAACCTGATTGACTAATCAAGTAATGTCATATAATTATCAGTGGAGGTTTTTTTGTTTCTTCCCTGAGCATTTGTTTGAAACCTGATGCTCATTTGATGTCCC
Source organism: Craseonycteris thonglongyai (assembly GCA_004027555.1). Classification (NCBI taxonomy): domain Eukaryota; kingdom Metazoa; phylum Chordata; class Mammalia; order Chiroptera; family Craseonycteridae; genus Craseonycteris; species Craseonycteris thonglongyai. Next base: position 13,562 of record PVKE010034147.1, on the reverse strand, counting down.
ACACCACCATCAATATGCACTGAGTCCACAGCCTGGGTTAACACAGGAAGACAGCCCCTCGTGCAGTCAGACAAGGTCCACGGCTTTTTGTCTATATTGGTATGATTTGTCCTAATATACCTGAGCTGATCTCCACCTGCCTGGCACTAAACCAAACTGAGAAGACAGAATCAGCAGAGATTTCACCCACCACTTGTCCACTATGCGGGGTGCTATGGAGTAAATAGAGCAGAATGCTAACATAAAGCCCTCGAAAATTCATAAAACTGAATAATTCTATAGATAGTTTCAACAATCTACTGATCACAATGCATGCATTATTATATCTCTTAAAAGTTTGTATAACTAGAGAGAAAACATCTGGAATAGGACAATAACAAATTTTCCTTTGTGCTACTCAAAACTACCACAAATTAAACTTAAAACAGATTTGAAAGAGCACCCTTTCCATACTGGGAACACAATGAAGCTACTCAGGAAAGGCCTTTTCTACAGACCTTTCTCCCTTTGATAGTCCCATTGATTGGGAACAAAGGTCCTTAGAGGTAATGGCATCAGCCCACTGGCCATGTAAACTTCAAATGAAGGCAATGGCCCTCCTTCCCTCAGTACCAAACACAAGCAGCCCAGTGACTTACACAGTGGCCACCCAGTCACCATCGGAGACAAGGTGGTTTCTGTCTGTTCCAGGAGACCCACAGGCAGCTGCAGTGGTGGAAGATGGGGAGGAAAGTGAGTCCAGACTGCTGGTAGGCGTGTCCTCCTTAGGAGGGTTAGGGCTGTCACCTAGGGAAGAAAAAAAAGGCATCAGCTTTCAAACCAAATACTCAGAAGAAAAAAACAACTCCACTAATACTGTATCACTTGGTTAGGCAATCAAATTATATCCTAAATTACATTTACAATTAATCCTGAGTATCTGGGTGCCTTATCTTTAAAGATCTTGTCGTTTTTTAATCAAAGATACTTAAAATATATCATAGATAATACACAGGAAGGAGTATGTTCCCCATGAGAAAATACAATAATCAAAATCAGATCAAACGGAAGATGAAAGCCTAATGGTGGCCACAATGACTGCCTAATCTATAAGGATCACTGTTATAAATGAGAATGAAAACCTCAAGAACAATTCAGAGCAGTACACCAGCCCCACAGGGTCCAACCTCTCATGCTCCCGTCACCTGGCAATTCTTGAAGCCACTGGCAGTCACCACTTAGTGCTCAATAAATTAAACAACTCTAAAGGGACCTTGTCTTCTGAGCTTGATTACAATTTAACAGCCTGACAGATTAAAATCCTGGATGCAGACAGGTTTCCATTTCCCTGTGATCATTAGGGAGCATGTTATACAAGGACTAGGCCCCTGCAGGGACTTCAGGGGATGACTTTCAACCAAGACTAAAAGGCATGTCTTAAACAGACTGCATGGTTTATTCATTCACACGGGGCCCTTTTATGAAATACGTTTAATATCATTTGTATATATTATGGGCTTGGGTGGAAAATGCAGGAGATGGGAAAGAGAAACCCCAAGAACAGCTGTTGCCCTCAAGTGGTCTTCTTGCTATGACAGTGTCCCAGTTACCACAGATGCACCTGAACAGCTTGGAGGCCTCAGCCAGACTGACATGAACCATTAAACATGAACTATTCCAGGGCGGCTTGCAGACAGCACTGCTTGGCCTTGATTCTATAGGTGATGGGTGGTAATACTTGGTTAACAAAGTACAACATGGAAGCACGTGACAGATACACAATGTGGGTGTCTATATCTCCAGCCACAAATAGCTTTTGGCCAACAAAACCTAAAAATTTGGGGAAGCCAGGATGGCTCAGTGGGTTAAGCGCCCACTTTGCAGCCCTGGGGACCGAGGATCGAATCCTGGCCCTGGCCCATGTGGACCCATATGCTGAACTGGGGAGTGCCCCTAGTTTGGTTCTCACCAGGGCAAGCCCCTGGCCCAGTTCCTGTCCTGTGCAGCCCCGCACCCACCTGTGGAATGAAACTATGTGGAAAAACCGATGATGTGCAACTATGGAGACTGCTCTGGGCCCTCCCCCTTCTCTCTGTCTTTGTCTCTGTATCTCTCTGTCAAAAACAATAAAAAATCTTAAAAAAAAAACAAAAAAACACTAAATATTTTCCTCCGGCCTGTGCCCTGGAAATGCCAGGACCAGCAAGGAACTTGCTCTCAGAAAACTATGTTACATGGATTTTTATTCTATGTAATAAAACACAAGAGAATTTCTGGGCTCTGGTTAAGCTAGATTCCAAGATGCTAATCTTGAAAGCTGACTGCATGAAATAATTCTTATTTAACACTGAACTAGGTTACCACTAAGATTAAGAGAGGAAAATCTTAGGAATAAGGTTCTGAATTCAGGGAACAGGCTGAATTCAGGGAAGTAGGACTCAGAAATGGTGGTGATGGCTGGAAGAAGGAATTCTTTATAGGAGCAGGTACAGGGAGATGCCTAGATGATACTGTGCAGAAGATTCTTGTAAGGAAGAGTTTACCAAGCCTCTTCCTTCATAAGTATGCTATCAGGGAGGGTGGGAGACACGGTAGGGCAAGACATGAACACAATCTTTGTGGGCAGGTCTTCTCCCTGGTCTAAATCTCCCCATAAAAGCTTGCTCTGTCCCCAATCACAAATGTACAATATAAAATATTGTATGATTCCTCTTGCAGTGAAGTCACTTCTTACACGCTCTTCACTACAAAAATGTTTAGCAAATTAGTATAATTCAACCCACATGAAAAGTATAATTTCCAAACAAATGAACTGAAACCCAATGATAGACCACTATGATTACCTATGGATTTATATTCTTTCTGGGAGATAGCCCACTTGGAAACTAGGACTACTTCCTCCCTGGTACCTGGACAGCTCAAGTCCATGCAGCTCATTTTCTGCAAATGAGCCCAAGAACAAGGAGCTAGAGCTCCAACTTTCCCAGGCCCCTCCCCTGTGTCCCTCAGTCATCACGACTCTCAAGTGTAACCCCAGCACGGGGTCTAAAGTAAATTTCTGAACATGTATCTGCTCAATAGCTCAACAGCGTGGCTAGAAGTAGCAACATATGATCGGTTCTGAAGCAGATGGGATAACCTCAACAGTGCATCAGACACAAGCAGCTTCCGGGCTTCAGGAGGCTGGGGCCTGGCCCGCAGCTCCCGGGGCCACATTCCCCAACTGCAGGGCATGACATAGCAAACACAGCAAAGGAGAGTCTGGGAACAGCTTATTCCCTGATTCACTCCCACTAGGACACACCTGCCAAAAAGAAGCAACTTTGGGGAACTGGGAGAGCAAGGGTCTAATGTCACTTCCAAAAGACACCTGAAATGTTTTTTACAAGAGACACAAGCTCACAACACTGCCTCAAATCCTTTCCCCAAGCAGATGGACACAACACAAATTGTCATTCAACCTATTAAAGTACATTCCGTTAGGAGAATTTCTCTCTTCCTTCCTGCCAAATAGTGGTAGTCTGAACCCTCCCATGAAAAGAATATTGGTAGAAAGGAATATGTTTACAAAAACTAACCAAATGAAGCAATACCTCATCCTGCTTTCCGTGTGCACAAAATTCCTTTCTCCTTCACTATTCAGGAATGAGCTTATCTACTTGAGAATCACTGACTTCAAGGGAACACTAACAGCAAGCACATAAACATTAAATACTTATAACCATTTCTGAAACTTCAGTTCACCAAAATCAAATTACTACTTTTTAACTAGTAGAAAAATGATACAACTTAAAAAAAAAAATGTTCAATGATGTTTGGAATGACGATTTTAATTTGTACTTGGGAATTACAGTCAGATTCTCTCTTCATTTTTCACCTTTCATTTGAGTGTCATACAACTTCATTCCTTAAGTGTTACCCTTTAACAGGGATCTACAGACAGACAAATCACCTGTGAGTAATGAGGTTATTCCAGGTAAGTGAACAAAAATGGTACTGAAGGACTTCAAGATAAGAAACTCACTAGAAACAGAACTACCACCATCTAGCAGAGAAAATGACTCCCTCACAACATCCAGCTTAATTCCCACCTTCTCCACAAAACACTTGCCAACCACCTTTTCTGCCTCTTCTCTCCTTTCTCACAACTGTAAGCAGAAATCAAGTTCACATTACACTGGCATCTAGTGGTTTCATGACCTGGTTTTAGTTCCCCATTTCCACTACATATTTTTTGAGGATGGAGATCATATCTCAGTCTTGTTAATCCTTAAAGAACACACTGCAGTGCCAGGCAAATCAGGAGTCTTCAGGAAATACTGACTGTGGACTCTGCCATGTAAAGTATCATGAACATGAAATGTGAATGCCTCCAGGCATTCAGAAGGGGATAAGTCCTACAAACCTCAAAGTATTGTTGCAAAATTTGCACACAGCTTTCAAAGCATCCTCTCCCTTTCAAGTCACACATATCTATAACCCTCTTTGTCCAATTAACAGCATTTACCGAGCTCAAACTTATATTCATATACAAGGCACATCACAGATGCTGAATTATAAAGGTAACAAATCAGTACCCAAACCAAAGGTGCTCACAGCATAATACAGAAGACGACTAGTCTGGCAAAGACAAACACAGCAGAAGATGGTAAGTGCTGTCATATGCTTGTATTAAGGAACTTGGGAACCCAGAAACAGGAATTTCCAGAACTGCCTGCCAGTGGTGGGCTGAAAGGCAAGGGACTGAGGCAACAGGAATAGGAAGAAATTATTACCAGACCCCCTGGTAGAGAAAATACCAAGACTAACAGCATGGGAATAAGACATAATACAGCAGTTTTCAGAACCACAGGCAGTTGGAGAACAGTGTCCAAAAAAAGTAGGAGTATGAAGCATGATGCAGAGCCTGAATTTGTTCTGTAGACATTGGGAAGTTACTGCAGGAATTAAGTAGGGAGGTGATGTGATCCGCAGTATGACCGAGAGGCATTCAGGTATTACAGTCATTATAAGTCTGTGAATAAAGGTGAAGAGGAAAAGGGGAACCTAAGATGACCTTCAAGTTCTTGGCTTAGGTAACTAGGTGAATGGCAGAATTATTAATTTGTAATAGTGAATAAAAAACAAGGAGCATATTGAGTATGAGAAATAACACTAATTGTAGACATCTTGGACTTGAGGTGCCTATAAAAAATTTTTTTTTAAATATCTAGAAGAAAGTTGGTTATACAACCACAGAGCTCAAGAAAGAGGTCCGGGACAGTTTTATTGACTTGAGAGTCACGGAGATAGAGTTGAAGTTATAGCATTGGTTGGAGAGAAAAAAAGAGAAAATGTAGAAACTTAAGAGAACTTTGGAGGAACCGAAGAAGTAAGAAGCAGGCTTCTCCTCAAAGCAGCAAGGGCAGCGGCAGTAGTTGTTGTAGTGGGGTGGTTATTTTAAATGCAGACAAGTGTTATTTTACACATATTTGCAATTCCCCACAGGCATAGATTCTCATAAAAACTGGACAAAAAAGCATTCAAGAGGACATGCCTTTCCTGACAGCTACTGGATTACACTATTTAGTCTGATTTCTTTATGACCCTGAGAACATGAACAAGCGTTTTATTTTCATGATAGACTAAAACAATCTCCAATGACTGGCAGTAAATTAGAGCAAGTAGGGGGAACAAGAACTTGATAATTCTGCCATATTGAACAATTCAGAGGAGGTTTATCTAGTTAATTGATCTTTCTTATTCTAATAATGACAAGCTATACATACTCTCCATTCATCTTCTGGTCATTCCACTTCAATAGAAGAGTTTTTGCAGTGTTGGAAGGCACAAGGCTTTGAGCTTTCCCTCTCATTTCATTCATTTCTTCCTTGTCTTCCTCTCACATATATTTCCTGACAGTTAAGAAATCAGAGCTAGTTCCCTTTGAGGCCCTTACCTGCTGTCTTCCACTTAGCATAAAATGTTTGGTAACGGTATGAAAGCATAGACGGTTTCTGTTATTCTGCAGCAGCAAAGCTATTCCATGTTCCCCTCTCTTAAACATCCTTGCTCACGTATTAGCAGAAGCACAGAAGAAAAGGCAACAGGACAGAAAAGACAAAAGAAAACAGCAAAAAAGAAAATGAAAAGATACAGTTTATTAGCTGAACAAAATTATATCAGCTCCAGATTTAGGCATTTGGTTAACTGGAAGACAACTGCAGATGACTCCTGCAATTCTATTGGCAACAAATACACTTCCTCTCAGGTCAGAAAAATCATAGATGCTTTTCAATATCAAACACTATGATCAAAGAAAGATTTACTGAAAATAAATTAAAAAAATAAAAGATTAATGTACTAGGTAAGTATGAACCAAATTAAAGATAATGATCTTAATAAACTGCATGACAGACAGAGAGAGTCACTTTATACTGGTTAAAGGGACAAGATGATGAAACAAGAAGAAAAGCAACCAATGATAAAGCCTCAAGGAAAAAAATGGAACTAGAAGAAAAAACAAAAACATCAACAACGGTAAATGCAGACTTTAACATACTCCTCTCAAATACTGCTATAATATAGGGGAGAAAGAAAGAGATCTGTAATCAATAATACAAAGCTGATCTATTTTACACACACCTTGCAATAAACAGAGGATACATATTCTTTTAAAAAATACATAGAGTATTTATAAGGGAAGATTTAAAGTCTTAAAAATTCCAAAGATAAATGTTATGCATACCAGATGAAACATTCTCAGGCCAAAATTGCAAAATATTTAGAATGCAATAAACAAAAGGTAGATGATGCAATTTCCATAAGCTGACAAACTAATGTGGTTAAAAAGAAAATCACAATGAAATTTAAGGAAGACTTACAAATCAAAACAATAAAAATATTTCATATAAAAATATTTATAAGGAAACAAAAAGTTCAGAACATTTTATGCCATATTTAAATAGTTTTCCAAAATATTGGTAATCAATAAAGAGTCATTATGACTGTTTAAATATTGAAATTAAATTCAGAGAGAATTCTCAATAAAAAAAAAATTTTTGCTGAAATATATTTGATGTCTTTTATTTAGTGTACTCACTCCCTCAAAAGGAATCACTTGTATAGTAATTAATACAGAGAGGCTATTCCATTAAGTCAAAAGCTAATATTCTTAACTATTAATTTGATTATCTGTTGGTATGTAAGACTTTCTGGAAGGAAAAAATCTCCCAAATAACAGAGGACAATTGATGACAAAAAGTTATTTGCCATATTAAAAACTCACCCTAAGTACAGAGAAATAAATCTCAAAGCTAAACATGATCAATTTTACTTTTAAGGGTAGCTTCAACTAAAATCAGGTGAACTCTTTAAGCAGCAGGCAAACAAAACTGCACTGGTTAACTCCCACCCCACTCCCCTCCCCACTGTACCCGGACTAATTCTCTTGACATTCTCAGTTTTCCTTTATAATTGGGCTGCCCAGTGATAACCAATAATGTCTTGCTTAGAGTAATTCAACTTCTTTGCCCAACTGGTGTGTGGCTCTAACAACGCTCCACCCAAGGAAGACAAAAGCAACAAAAATTAAGGCCTAAAGTCTGAAGCTGAAGACAGCTCAGGAAGCCCAGGAGAGAGAAAAGATAACCTCAAGGATAAATATTCACGTCACAAATACAATAGCTCTGGGACTGAAGGTAATAAGAAGAGGCTTGAAATTAAGAGGTGGTTATAAAATGCTGCAGTAGGAGAGTTTTATGTGTTTGTTTTGCTAACTGATATAAGCCTATTCAAAGTATAAACTTTGAACTAAGCAGGAAATATTCATGTTGCCCTAATTTCCACCATGTGGCAGATATTATGACATCTATAAAATCTTCGAGCCACAGTGGTATTTCCTCCAAATGTTACCTAGGGCATACAAAGTGTACTAAAAAGGAGAGTGGTGCCAAGTATCAGGAACAGTACAGGACTCCCAAACTCATTTCATATATATTCTGACATAATTTCTGCTTCGCTAACAGAAGGCAATGGTATAGGAAACAGTAGAAAGAAAACATGTCTCTACCAATTTTCATAAAGCCAATAAATGGGATGAAGTCAACAATGGAATTTTAAGGCTGATGGAGATCAAAGGATATAGCTATTCACTCCTTAACTGTCAAGTTCACTGGAACAGTGGCATGAATAAATAAGTGCTGTTCCCTGAAAGGTGGTTAATTTAGGTCAAAGTGTACTACTGGATCAAAACAATAATTCACCTAGTATGGAATTCCACTTTTAACAAGGATATACAAGGCCATTCTAAATGTCCACGGTCTTGTGGTCTTCTTATCCAAGTCTTGTGGTACCTCATGTCTACTTACTTTCAAATGACTGTAGAAAGTGAAACATTCAAGAGTTCCAACTCTGAGTAAAGGAGCTGGACTTCCAGACAGCTTCCCACTCACTACCTGTCCAAAGAGAAGATTATATCTTTGCCCAGTCTTTTGTTTTTGCATCTTGTCTTTAGCACTAGCATTCCCATAATTATTGACTTCCAGACACCAGAGTGGCCAGATACCCAAATTCCCTGTAAAACTGAGGAAAATGGGAAATGGTCACACCCGAACAACATAGAAGGACAGCCTGTCTTGCCTTGTTGGATTAGCTAAGACGGTTTCACCCAAGTAGGCCATTCTTTGTCTGTTGAATAAAAGTAACAGGCTTGTTTCTTCACAACCTCCTCAGATGCTTGGCTGGGCCAGAGCCTTCGGGAGTACTATGACCTTCTGGGATCAGAAGCTGTAGTAATCATACAGAACGCCTGGTACACAGCAGAGCAATCTGTGAGCAGCATGGCAGAGAAAAGGAACGGTCAAATCCCAAACCCAAGGAAAATCCAGCACTCCCTTCCCATCTTTACATATTCTAATTAGTTAAACTAAAATGGCCAAATAATTGCAATAACTTGCTTTATGAGGCACCATTAGTGGTGCCATTAAACAGAGAAGACCTATAAAAAAAGTTCAAAATAAGACAAAAATTAAAGGTGATATATTTTTTCAGGCCAGATTATTATTATCATCATCATCATCATCATCATCCTTCTTAAAACACAGGCCAGAAGGCTTACATATTAGTTTACCTAAGTGAAATAATACAAACACACACGCACAAACACACACAGTTCCTTTCTTAAATCAATTATAATAATAAAGATAGAGTAAGGAACCCAAAGTTTCACTTTAAAATGAGACTTTTAAAATTGCTAAAGTTACTGGATATCTTCCTTTAAAAAGCAAATCCAACCCTACCACTCAAAGGGAATTCTTTACTATACACAGAATAGTGGGTGGTAAATGATTACTGTTAAAATTCAGTCTTGATTCTTTAATCAGAAAATCTTCCCTAAGTCTTACATTAGGGAAAAAATGGGGAAACAGGGTAAGACATTAACTGTGCGAAGTGCCCATTAAGGAAAGAAAGTTAATTGTGTTTCTCAGCAGTGGGAGGTGCACTGAGAGATGGGTTATAATTGCCAAGTGGAAGGAGAGGTTCCTAAAGTCCCACTTACCCCAATTCTCAGCTCAACTGCAAGTTAAAGCAGTGTCATGCTGGGCAGGGGGCAAGATGTCCCAGTTCCTCTCCTTCTACTTTGCCCTCCTCAAAAAAGACCAACTATATGGAAGCTAACATGCAGATCTATGACATCAGTGGTTAGGTGAGAAGAACCTGCTCAGGTAATACAATTTCTTAGCTGAAATCATGACAAAGAAAGGGAAGTGTGAATAACTTCAGTGGAATAACTTCCCACCTCCTAATCCCAAAAGCACAGAAACTAAACTACATATAGATATGCAGCCCTTGGGGAAGCCGGGATGACTCAGTGGGTTGAGCACTCACTTTGCAGCGCCGGGGACCAAGGATCGAATCCCGGCCCCGGCCTGTGTGGACCCATGTGCTAAACTGGGGAGTGCCCCCAGTTTAGTTCTCTCTCTGTCTCTGTATCTCTCTGTATCTCTCTCTCTCTCTCTCTCTCTCTCTCTCTCTCTCTCTCTCTGTCAAAAACAATAAAAAAACAATTAAAAAAAAGGGTGTTTAAAAAAAAAAAAAATTTAAAGATATGCATCCCTACCCACACACGCACACGCAATAAAAACACGGAGTAAGAGAAAAGGCAATTTCTTAACTACTTAAAATATCACATTAAGTCATGAAAAGATGTAATGAAATTGCCATAATATTACACAAATTGTATTGTGTACCCTCCACAGATTAAAAGAATTAAGCATGATGCTTGTCCAAAAAAGCTACTGGACAGCTAAGACATGCCAAAGGTATATGCTAGTAAAGCTGATGAGGTAATCAGCAGTGTTATAAACACATGGCATAAAACACAGGCAGTTAGAACAGCAGCTAATAAGCATTAGGTCACAACTCCAGGAACCAGCACTACTACGGGCAAAAGTTGATGGAAGTCAGTAGCAATTCAATAATAAAATGAGTTAGACCAGTTCAGTTGCCATGTCAATAGAAGTCAAAACAAATCGCTTTACTCTATAAAGCAGAGAGCATTTTTATATAATAATAACAGTCCTGAGGCATTATTTACAGACTGAAATTTCTGCCTACATAAACAAACAAAAAATATAACAACCAAGGACTCCTATGCTTAGGAACCAGAAACTAATCAGATACTGTCTTCCATAAACTTTGAAGGAAAACTGACACACTGGCAGCTTAGAAAATTGAAAGCCTGGTGCTCAGAACACAAACTCCAGCCCAGCTGAGACAATGAGGGCTCCTGGACTCCTCGCTCATCACCTGTCCTCCCCCCCGACTAGTTTTATCACATACAGGATGTTAATCACTAGCAATGGCCAGGTTAAGACACTAGCACCCCAAAAGGCCTAGGTATTGCTCCGGACTAAAATAACCAAAACCAAAAACTTAAGCTTTCTTTTCTATGAAAGTATATTTCAAGTCCTCTCCTTCATACAACAGGCCCTCAAGAAAATATAGGCTAAAATTCTAGAGCATTTACTACATAGTGTGTTAAAAGGCTATAGTAGTTACATTTGTTCTTGGCAAAAATTATGTGAAATTGTATTGCCCCTGAACTCATGAGGCTTAGAGGAGAATTTGTCAAGATCATAAAATACAGCAAGAAGAGGACAGAGATTTAAATTCAGGTTAGTTGAAATCCAAACATAACGACGAAGAATTTTACCATATTCAATAAAACTCTTTGATGCCTAAGTTGTTCCAGTGATTGCGGTTCCCAAAATGTAGAACAATGTGACTGAGAAAGCAGCCCAGGTAGAAGGTGAAAGATGTGCTATAATCGATCCAACAGGAAACCACTAAGCAGCAAGAGCTACCTACCCACTGTCAATGTGGTGCCAATGAAGAAGCCTCTCCAGGTTAACTCACACTAGAGGGACTTCATACCCTTCTTTCTAGGGCTCTGCTTCATTTTTCCTTTTTCAAAATATTAAACCTACACTCAACACACCAAGAACCACGCACAGCTTGCATCGGCATTAAGCTGAATTTCTGTAACCTGAATACATATATATTTACATATATTGTATATGTGTATGTATATGTGTGTATATGTACATGTATGTATAACAAGCAATATTCTATAGGGAAAAAATACGGATATGTACAAAGAAGAAAATCATCACACTGTCACCCCTCAAGGATAATCATTGCCATCAATGATTAATATTGCTCCAAAATTATTTCTATGATTAAATATCTATTTATATATATATATTTTTTTTTTTTGGAAATGAGATTATTCTGAAAGTTCTGTTTTATAATCTGCTTCATTCATTCAAAAACGCACCATGTGTATCATTTCTGTGGAATACGAATAGGCTGTTATTTCTAGCAACCTATTAAAGCATTTTTCTCTTCGGATGTCTACAAGTCCGTGCCTGGTTCATAAAGGAACTCTGTCACCTGTTTGTGTTTGGCTATAGCACGCGAGGTCCCCTTAGGAGAGTCATCCACACCACTAAACAAACACTACATGGTAATGAAAAAAGGAGGGGAGTTCTCTTTGTAGTGACATGGGAAGCAACACAAGATACAGTTAAGATTTTAAAAATAAAGCACACAACTAGCTTTTGACTGCACACAGGGGTATACAAGGTTTCAATTCATATTTGCTTAAATATGCATTAAGAATTCTAGAAGGATAAATAAGAAACTGTGGGTTGACTCACATGAAACTGCTCCTATTCCATCATTTTTCACTTATACAAAGAGCAGTGTCTCATGGTACAACCCTACTAATAACAGTGCTTAGCAATTCAATCTGGGTCTGGGTTTCAGTGATGAAAGGATTTAACTAGATGGAACTCCTGATACTTTACTATTTTTGACTTACTACCGTATATGAAAAAAAAGCAACAACATGAGATTGTCGATATTAGATAACTTTGAAACTGAAAGATGGCACTTTTATTTGGCTCAATCTATTAATATCAGAGGTCACAGATCTGCTTTGCAGATACACTAGGGTGCAGAAACTGAATTAATCCTATGAAATGGACACTGTCCACACTGTATCATTTTATCTCCTTTTGGTGTTTCAAACCATAGGACACATTCCCTATTTAAAAAAATGCTTAATTAAATAAAGGAAGAGAGATCAAAATAAAAATAACAATCAAATCCAGTATATTCAGTTAGCATAGAATTCTTGATTATGTTCACATGACACATTTCTAACAACCTATTAAAGTATCAGGAACCCAAGACAGCCACAGTACAACTAACTGAAGACCAATGTTCACAAAAATCAATCATAAGGAAATAAAGACACAACGAAATAAAATGATTGTTTTCTCTCCCAACCTTCCCATACAAGTGGATCATCCTCCTTCCTCCCAGAAAGCCCATTTTTGTTACAGTGTATTGGGTTCCCAGCTGCAAAACCGTACTCGTTTCTGGTTCTTTCTTTTCCTTCATCAAAACCATAATTCTGATTCCCAAATAACAAAACCAGGCACTTCTTTACATGGAAAATCAAAGAGTCGTTCTTAAATTTAAAAAAATAATAACAATTCAACATATTGTTTGAAAATACACAGACTATCTCTGACTTCAATCCAATTTTTGTGTTTAGCACCTGAGCAGGGAGGTAAAAAACCCAGACTGTAGGTTCAGAATGCCTGGGTTCAGTCCTGGCTTTGTCACTAACCAGCTGTGAGACCTGAATGAGTTATTGACACTCTGGGCTAGAAAATAGAAATATTAATGTACATATAGAAATGTTAGGAGGATTACATAATTTTAATAAATATTGCTAAAAACAGAAGCTGGCCTATAATATGGTGTATGCAACTATTCAGTGTTATTACCCTCCAAATTTTGTGACCTCTTTTCGCCTTAACTATCAAAAACTTTAAGAAAAACTGGGGTACCTTTAAAATAATTGAGATAACTAATAGTCAGAGGCTTAAAATAATCACCATTTCTATTCTGACCCAAAGAAAAAAATAAAATCACGACCATAATCACATCAAGCTAAAAAAAAAATCAGGCTGCTGATTTTGAAGTATTAGTACATACAAATGTCAACCTAAGAATTCATTTTAATAGGT
>PVKE010034146.1:0-17544 GCA_004027555.1 Craseonycteris thonglongyai | reverse complement strand
AAAAAAAAAATAAAAAAAAAAAAAAAAAGTAAAAGCACACAAGTCATTAAAATGGGTTTAAAAAAAAAAGAAAATATGTGAGCACTCATAGAAACCAAAAGTGGAAGTCAAATTGATAAATGACATTCACGTTCTTCTTGCTGTGGTGAAATTAAGCTCTATATTTCTATTTTTCCCAAGTCATCACTTACGTTCACTTCCATTGTATTATAGTCACATTCGAAATAATTGTCATTTTACAATTTGGCTTAATTTTTAAACTGGAGGAGAGTTATATCAAATTTCAACCTCACAGAAGATACTTGGGAAACACAGAGCTAGCTGTCTTTGCCTATTCATAAGGAGAAAGGTGTAGAGTTTTGAAATACTTCTGTACTATTGCCCTGCTCAGTAATGTGACAGCAAGTAGTGCTGACCATAGGCAAAGCCATCACAAATCTTAGGTCCGCTTCTCAGAATTCGGCACAAAACTTGTTTAAAATGCAAATGACTAGGTCCACTTAGATATGTCTGAGAAGGAATCCATTAAAAAAAAACCACAATCTTCAAATGTGTGACATCATGCAAAATTGCACCATGAAATCCCAATTTCACAACTCCCTTTATAGATTTGGTCATCTACTAAATCTTTGCTTCTCAGTGTTTTACTTCTAATAGTTTAGGAAATGTTTTATCTTCACTCTCCTCACATACATATGTCTCAAAGTTCCCATGCAGGTTGTTATGCAGATAACAATGCAGATCTCAGAATGCAATCTATCAAAAGGCACATGCCCTGGGTTTTAGAGGTGTTTCATTTCATGCTGATGAAATCACATGCTGTAATAAACTGACCCAGATTAGCATGACAAAGTCTATGATGTATTACTTCCTACTCATCTGCTGCACATTCAAGTGTTTTCCACTTACTTTGCAATCTGCTGTCCACTCCCTTTCCATAGCATCTTAGTGTTGTTTGCATTGTCTCTGTGTTTTTTGAAAATAAAAAGAACGATCATTGATTAAAGTAATACAGTTTCCATAAAATAGAGACTTACTGATGGATTTTCACCATTAGCGTTATAATTCTGACTTGTGACTTGTCTCTACTGCTTAAAAGTCACTTCTATTAGTTTCCAAGTTAGCACAAGTCAGCATTTGAGCTCCCAGGAATTCATAAAATACCCAGAAGGACTCCACATCTATAGATTTGTACAGTGCCTGAAATTGTGCTTTTGCAAACTGATCAAAAAGAGCTAAACCCCACCACTTGCCCAAGCCCCAGTTATCTTACCTGCAGTTCGAAGTCTGCTCTGCAATTAAGCAGTGAAGTTAAGATTTGCTCCAAACTGTCTGCTCAGGAGCCTGACAACAGCTTTGAGAGGCACTCCGAGGAACTAAGACATTATCATAATTTATTCAGGTTTCTAGTACACTGCAAATAAAGAGGAGAGAGCACAAAAGGTCACTCTGACACTTCGAATGTTATCAGATTAGTTTGTTGACACCTTGAGATACACAGGAAGTGAGGCAGAGAATTGGTCAACTTGAATAGAATGCCAAGGCACAGAATACCTGTTCATAAACTCTGAAAAAATAAACATTTATTTTTAAAATTCCCAACATAGCTAATATCTCATTAGTCTTTTTATTTGTTGGATAATACTTCATGCAGAGAGCACCAATAAGCAAATTATTTCATTAAGTTTTTAAATGTGCCTCCTGAAGGCTAGATTTTCTTACCTTGGCTTATGCCTTTTGAAGTCAGCTACTGACATTTTGCATGTTGGTTTACTGTCTTCACATTTCTTCCTGTGTTCTACATGGGTGAGTTTACATGTCCTAAAGTTTTGTTTCTAACCATATTATCCTGAAGATAAGAAAAGAAGAGCAGATATCAGTCTCTGTGTGTTTCTGACTGTGGTGGTTGGAAGGAGGGAATACTAGAAAAATACTTACAATCATCTCACCTTGAAAAAAAAAATAAAAGTCACTCATATTATGTTTAGGTTTAGATATTGAGTTTTTTGTTTTTGTTTGTTTATTTGTTTACACTGGTGAAAGAGAAGTTTATTGAAAGGAAAAATGGAGAAAGTACATTTCCAAGAGATGGAAGCAGTTCCTGGGCAAGAAAAGGTGGCTCAAAAGGCCAGATATTGAGTATTTTTTATATACTGTGAATGGTACTTAATAGAGCAAAAATAATTTTGTTCAGATTACCACAGTCTCGGTGAAAATTTTTTTAATTCTTATATTATTTAAACTTTACTATTTAATTTTTAAATGTTAACCAAATATTACTTAATCAAGTTAAAAAGATGGTCCATTATTTAGGTACTAACATTTTACAGGGCAGGGGAGTAAATAAACCAATAAAAGTGAAGCATCCTCTGCAATGTATCAATGGGGAGCTGAATGGGAGGAGTGGGGAGAAGGTGCAGAAAGGGAGAGGAAAAGGACCTTGGTCAGCTTTAAGCAAGGACCACACCTTATATTAGGGGATGGAAGGAATTGCTGCAGGTAGCAAGACCCCCTCAGAGGAGGTGCTGAGATCCCACTAACCCATCTGTCTTGTTTTTGTTTGGTTGTTTGTTTTGTTTAGGATGACCAGGCATCCCATTTTAAATGAAATAGAAAACAATAATTCTCTTGCATTTTAAACAGTACATATGGTCAACCTACTGACGCCTTGAATTTTGCCCAGTGAGACTAGGTTGACCACATGCACCATTTGAAACAGGACAGAACCATTGTTTTCTGACCCACTTGTTTTTTTGCAAACACTGTAATAGCTTTTTTTGTTTAACTCTGCTTACTTTTATATTTTCTGAGTTTATTGAGGTGTCATTGACAAAAAAATGTATGTATTTAAGGTGTACAATGTGATGTTTGATACACATAAACACTGTGAAGTGATTACAATAGAGTTAATTAACACATCCATCACCTCACATAGTTACCTTTTTGAGGGGTGTAATGAGAACACTTGTGATCTACTCTCTTAGCAAATTTCGATTATCCAATGTAGTGTTATTAACTGTAGTTACCAGTGATACATTAGATATTCAGAGCTTCTTTATCTTGTAATGAAAAGTTTATACCCTTTTAATAACCTCTCTTCATTTCCAACATCCTCCACCCCCTGCAACCATCATTTTACTCTCTGTTTCTATGAGTTAAATTTTTTTTAATTCCACGTATAAGTGATACCATGCAGTATTTGTTTTTATCTGCTTGATGTGTACAGATTAATTCATTTAGCATAATGTCCTCCAGGTTCATCCATACTGTTGCAAATGGAAGTATTTCCTTCCTTTTAAACTTGAATAATATGACATTTTCTTTATCACTTTGGCTATTGTGAATAATGCTATAATAAACATGGAAGTGCAGATATCTCTTTGAGATGATCTCATTTCCTTTGTACATATACCTAGAAGTTGCATTGCTGGATCTTACAGTGAGTCTACTTTTAATTTCTTGAGGAACCTCCATAGTGTTTTCCATAGTGCTTGTACCCGTTTTCATTCCCACCAACAGTACACCAGTGTCCCTTCCCTTTTCTACACATCCTAACTGGCTTTTGTTATTTCTTGTCTTTCTGATCACAGATATCCAAACAGATGTGAGGTATGCAGTGTGGTTTTGATTTGAATTTCCCTAATGACTCATGATACTGAGCACCTTTTCACATATCTGTTGGCCATTTGCATGTCTTCTTTCGAAAAATATGTATTCAGATTCTTTGCCTATTTTTCATCAAATTGTTTGTTGTTGTTTTATTTGGGGGTTTTTTGTTTTGTTTGTTTGTTTGTTTTTGCAATTGAGTTGTATGAGTTTCTTGTATATTTTGGATATTAACCTGTTGTTGGATATGTAGCTTATAAATATTTTCTCCCATTCCATAGGTTGCCTTTTCATTTTGTTGATGGTTTTCTTTGCTTTACAGAAACTTTTTAGTTTGATGTCAGTTTTTCCTTTTGTTCCTTATTCTTCTGGTGCCATAACCATATTTGTTTTAAGGAAGGGAATGCCAGGATCCTGAGATTATCTCACCTGCTTAAAATCTTTCCTGGATTAGATTGTGAAAGTACAGAAATATAGCTAATTTGTACACATTCCTTTTTGTCCACCACGGACACAAAACAATAAGTAAAATTTTTATTGAGTAGCTACTTTGTGACAGAGAATATACAATTTATGTAAATTATCTCTTCTACTCTCCCACACAGATTTAGAAACTGAGGTTTAGAGAAAGGTTAAGTATCTTACACAAAGTCACATAGTTGCTAACTGCTGAAGCCAATATTTACATTTGCGTACTGCTGAATCCAGAAGGTACACACATAATCCCTAAACAGCATTGCCTTTCAATAAACCCTCCTCCTCTATTTTTTAAATTCTAGGTATCATGTGTTGTATTTGGTTCATCTACAGAAGGGGAACAAAGAGAGCTGAAACGGGCTGTTCATTTCCAAAGCTGCCTTAGCAGCCATCTGGAAGCAATATGTCCTACAGAAGGATGTTCCTCAGTCTACAGATCTTAGAGGAGAGGGGCTAGCCTAGTAGCAGACTTGGACACACAGGTTGTGAGAATGGCTATAGAGTGTATTCCATCCCAGATCTCATCAACACACCTCAATTTCTACACATGAGAGAGGAATCATAACAGTCTGCCCAATGTAACCAGACACAAGGGTAGGTAGATATTGGAGACTAGAAAGGTGTGCTTATTATATTATCCTTTTCAGACTTCCCTGGATCTCAGTATTTGATTAGTACTAGAAAGCAGTCAATGGGAGATTGAGTTCTTTAATTAGTTTTAAAATCAGAGCGTTTTGTATTAACATTCAATCTATATGGTATTAAATCCTTGTCAAGAAGTAGCAGGTAATGATTTTATTTTTGTTTCTGGAGTTCTGGCTCTAAGATCAGTGTACCACATGTAAGATATTACCAGAGAGTCCTTTCTAAAGGATCTTATCTTGGATCTGTTTAAAATCCTTCCATGCTTTCTAATTTCAGTTAAAATTTTTTGCAAAGCCTCTCAAAACCTTTATGCAACCCCAGACTTGGTACCATGTACAACTATTTGCAAGTTACAAAACATGCTTTACCCTTTCACCCTTGTGGGTCTGCAGCCATATTGATCCTTCTGTCCTCATAATGGTTCCCTACTTGTTTACCTGGCTAATTCCATTCAACTCAACCTAAAGTGTCCATTTGTATCTCCTCACTCTGGGCCAATTCTTTGAATTGTCTTCCTCATACTAAATGAAAAGTATGGGCTAGTGTTCTCACCAGTGTCTACAGCCTAGCATGTGGTCAAGAGCTCAGTTCTGTAATCATACAGCAGGGCTTGAACTGTCCTTTGTCCATGTAGTAGATGAGTCAACTTAAAATAAGTTATTGACTTCTCTGTGCCTCAGTTTCCTCATCCATAAAATGGGTGTAGTAGTACCATACACAGTGATTATTATAAAGGTCTATCAACAACAATATAACTAAGGGGCTTAGCACAGCACTGACTCATTGTACATTCTCCATAAATGTTAAATAATAATCACTTATAGCAACACTACATTGTTCGGACATAGTTATTGTCTTCTCTCTCCCTAAACTGTGAGCAGTTTGAGGTCAGGAACTGATATTTTGTCCCTCTCTTCCCATGTGCTTAGCACATAGTAGGTGCTTCACAAATGTTAAATGAGTGGATATTAAAGATCATGAAGATCATCAATGATATTTTGTTAAACATATCCAGGATTCTTTAAAATTCTCCAAAAGAGTGTTTACTTGCTGGAAGTTTGACTTGATATACCAAGTATAGGTCACATCCATGACACATAAATAGAAGAAAGTGGCCTTTTAATTAAAACAGTACAGATCCATCTGCTGTGGAAACAGAGGACAGCTTCATGTTTAAAGCTTCTAGGTGGGAAGGGGCCATTCTAAACCTGGTTCTCAATTCTTTTCCCCTCTTCCCTTCTCCATATGATATTGTTCCTGCTCCCACCAACTAGCACGAAGTCCCCTTCCACCCCACCAAGAAAAAAAAAACAACACAACACTAATTCTTGTAAAACGTGCACTGAAATCTCATGCTTTTCACACTTTCACAATAACTGTTCAAAACTACAAAGGACATAAAAATAACCAAGTTTCTAAAGTACAGCTACATGATGGTCGGACTAAGAAGTCCTAACACCCGTTCCATAAAAACCATGGCCAGTCAGTTAATTTGTTCAATATCTGCTCTAATTTCCATCTGTACTGCAGAAGTTAGAAAGCTATGAATTATGCTCTTGCAGCTCTTAGGTTCTCCAGTCACTTGCACTGGATTAAGTGGTGGGTAGGGGGAAGGAAGAAGTGGCTTGGGCTGTATGTATCCCTTTTGCCCACTAAGCTAACTCAGGCACCCGTGGTCTTCCTTATCCCAGACTGGAGCTGGCATGTTGACATCCAAGAGCCAGCACTAGGTCTAGTGTTGTTTTGGTTTCCCTGGGACACATTGGAGGAAGGAAATATGTCTTGGGCCACACACTAATACTAATATGATACCTGACGAGCTTTAAAAAAAAAAAGTCACACAAAAAAAATCTCATAATGTTTTAAGAATCTGTCTTGGGCCGCAGTCAAAGTTGTCCTTGGGTTGTAGGTTGGTCATGCCTGCTGTAAGTCCTTAGCTCTCTTATGATGGCTATGACCTGGGTGTGTTCTTTCTGCAACATTGTGCTGAGAGTTCTTACTGAGAGGCCAGGTCTGAAACCCACTTTCTCAAGCCCCACCTCAATTTCACAAGCACTTAAATCCTGGTATTACATTATTTTCTCCATAAAAGAGCCTGAAGAATGCTGGTACAATCCCTTTGGAAACCTTGTCTTGCAGCTTTGGTGTTTCTGTGGTGATTTTGTTCTCTAGCTAACATCTTCCTCCTTCCTGGTTCCCCTTACATCTTTCTCCAACCCTGTCTATTGTATACTGGAAACTGATTTTACGACATTGTTTTTATCCAGAAAAGATTTAGACTCCAGGCCATACATACATCGTGGTTCTCAATTCCCTACTCAAGGTTATAACACATCCCACTCAGTTTGTTTTCCAGCTCAAAGGTTTTGCTTCTCATTAGGAAGGACACTGCTCTTTACAAATGATTTGTAGATACTCCCTGAGCCTCAGTAAATAACTTATCCCAGTGAAGGCTACTGTATCCAGTCCCTTGAGCAAACATTTTCTCTAGTTTTATTGTCAAATACTTGCACCCACTACAGATCCCACATAGACAAATACAGTAAAAACACAATCCTGAAGAATATCCTAAGAATACAAACTCATAACATGAGAATTAGCTCACATAAAACTGCAGGATGGCTACAGGAGTAGAGTCCCAGCTCTCACAGGTAATAATACGTTTTTCCATAAATACTAAAACCAAGAGCCTTTTGCTTCCTTCTTACCTTTTTACCTCTCTCGTTCCCTTCCTAAGAGAGTAGCTTCACCCTGTTATGCAAAAAGTACATTTTGAAAATAATAAAAATATGAACAACCAGGTTGTGAGCACTGTGAGACAAGGATGGCCTTACTCATCTTTCTACCCTCAGCACCTCCCATTGGGCCTGGCCCACAGTTACCATATGCATTTCAGCAACACCCTGTGACACCAACTGGATGTCCTATAATTCAATTAAAGTCTGACACTAACTTCCTTGAGTGAGCACGCACCATGCAGGTTAAGAGCTCAGGGCCAGAAGATCCCCCTCTGCAGATGCCAGCCATGACCTTCAGGTTTGATCATTCACTAGAATGACTTCCGGAACTCACTGAAAGCACTAACTATACTTACAATTACCACTTTATTATAAAGGATGTAATTTAAGAATAACCAAATGAAAGGTGAACAGAGCAAGGTGTGGGGGAAGAGAATGCAAAGCTCCCGTCCCTGTGGACTCAGGTTGTGCTACCTTCCCAGTACATTATTCAATAGGTTCGCCAACCTGGAAGATCTCTAAGCCTCATTGCTCAGAGTTTTTATTGAGGTCTCACTAGGTGGGCATGACTGATTAAACTACTGACCACGTTTGAATTTAATCTCCAGTCCCCCTGAAAGTTCAGAGGTGGAGATAGTAAATGTTTCAACTCTTTAATCACGTGTCTGGTCTTTTTGGTATGGCCAGCCTTTCCCTGGAACTATCTAGGGGCCCATCATGAGTCACCTGGTGAGCATGAACTCAGGTATGGTGGAAAGGGGCTTGTTGTGAATAACAAAAGACACTCCTATCAGAAAAATTCCAAGAGGCCTTGAATCTCTGTGTCAGGAACCAAGGACAAAGACCAGATATACGGTAGTCTTTATTATATCACACCCTCTGAGACACATTTGCCAAATCCAATTGAGTTGGCTACCTCCAGGTTCTTATTAGTCACTTTATAAAAATTAATGAAATGGTCTTCAATTCTAAGACCAAAATGCTCCCACTAGAAGTAATAATCTTTAAGATCTTTCTTGAATATTAATTTAAAACACAGCTTAAATAATGCCCAGTTGAAAGCCTGAATTTAAGTCCCTTTTTAACTACAGATGATAGGAAATGAATTCCATCACCCCAGCTGGGCATTTAAGGCTTTAGCATACTAACTACTAAGGTTTTTATATCATCTTTGAAGTTGCTGTTGCAGGGATACCAGATACCTTTAAGGCCCAAACTCTGGGTGAATATACTTCCCTGCCAGCCAGAGTAAATATGAAGCACTTTGAATTTTATCAAGGTAGGCACACAGCAAAATAAACTATCTTTGTGCATCTGACCTGTGTTGTTTTTAACTATGAAAATGGAATAAGAATATCGAGAAGGATAGTTATTTGATTACAAGAAAGAAAAGCTGTGAGGAAAGGATTGCTTGCATATGGAAAGAAAAATTTAGATAAATAGATGGATAGATAGAGAGAGATGATAGGTAATAGAAAATTATATTTATGTCATATATAAATATATAAATGCATCTATTTGGAAATACAGGGACTCAGTGAGCTTTTGTTGTGTAAAGGGGCAAATAGTAAATATTTTAGGCTTTATAGGCCATAATAAGGTCTCTGTCACAATTACTCAACTCTGCCATTGTAATGCAAAAACATCTATGTACATTACATAAATGAATGGTCATGACTGTGTTCCAACAAAACTTAATTTATAGACACTGAAAATTGCATTTTATATCATTATTGTCACAAAATAATATTCTTCTTTTGATTTTTTGTCAACTATGTGAGAACTATTTTTGCTCCCAGGCCACACAAAAAGAGGCAATGGGCCACAGAGGTTAATCTAGTGATGATGTCTCTTTGCTCAGGTTGAATGATCTGAGTGAGTCTGCATTAGCTGGGGACTGTAACACGTGAGTTAATTTTATTTCATTGGGATGTTAAAAGAAATCCTCATGAATGGTATTATCCCTCGATCTCTCCAGTCCTCTGTCCCTCCCTTCTTCCCCATTCCCTCCTCTGTCTCTGTTTCATTCTTGAAAGATAAGAGGGTTTTAATGGCAAATGTGCCCCCGATACTTTCAACATTGAGTGTTCCTGTTATTAATATCAAGGTAACATTGCTGATGACAGCTTCTTTCATTGATTCATAATTAATGTCTCTGTTAAAGTGTATCTGGTCTGATGAGCTGTACATATTTCACTCTGAATATGCTAATGTTGTCAGTTTATATCAAAATAAAACCACAACCTATTTCTTTCTTGACTGGGAAATTAAGGAAGACAATGGCTCTGTTGGAGGGGGGTAGGGGTCAAAGGCTGGAAATCCCAAGATCTGGAAAATACCTGGCCCTGAAAGATCAAATCCTGTTCAAATTGCAAACTGCCTCATAGAGATTCTGTCTGAGTCAATGCTGGATGTCCTATGGCAACATGTTAGTATTTTTTTTAATGTACTAGCTTCAGAGTTTCAAGAGATAGCTTTCCTTTATAAATATATTTCAGGAAGTGGTTGTCTTTTTAAAGCAATTTTTAAAACTCTCTGTTTAAGTGAATAGGTTCATCAATCAGAAAGCCTGAAGGTGGGGGGGGGGGCAGTTTTGTTATTAAAGCAGGAGAAATAATATTTGAGGTCTGAGGTTCAATTTGTGAAGAGCATGATCCACGGGATTCCTGTTCAAGGTAGGCAGCTGCTGAGACACTTCAAAAGATCGTCTTTATTGCAGAACAATTGCCTGACCCAGTTTCCTGGTCAGCCACATGCTTTTGTAGAAGCTTCAGGAACTGATGAAAAAGCTCAGCAAAGTTAACATGTGTACTTTCATCTGGGGCTATTGGGAGGAAAATATGAAAAGGTTCCCAGGGCCCTTGTATTTAGCACTGCCAGAATGAAACAAAAGATACGAGCATGTTTTAAAAAGCCGTGTCTAACATCTTGGCAAATGTCCTTGCTGTTAGGGTTTCTAGAACACAGAGGTCTTTCTATATTCACAGTCTTTTGTCTATCAAAACATTTGGATATTGCAATAAAACCTTACTGTAAAGTACGTTTTGGCCATTGAATAAGGACTCACTGCCTTAGTATAAAAGATATTCTTCCACTTAGTCTTAAGCTTCCTTGAGAAACAATTCTTGGTGTATAAGCATCTAAGCAATATTTAACTTGGAATTCCGACATGCATCATAAAAGTAACATGAAGAGCAACAATGTATGTTTTAATGATGTCGGAGGGGAGAACACATTTCCACAAACAGCAAGAAGTTCCATTCATTGCATGCTAGAAAATATGACATCTTTAAGAAAAGAGCTCTTCAGCTTTTTATTTTAAGCCTCTGTGTACTTATATTTATCTGTAAAAAGGATCTTTCAGAAGAGCTATTTGCTTTTAGAATTTCCTCTTCCAGTTGTTTTCCCCGCTAGGTTCATTTTGGAGAATCTCATCTTAAGTCATTCTTAGTCCTACTTATTATTAGTTTCCCAGGGCTAACGTAACAAAGTACCAAAAACTAAGTGGATTAAAAAACAAAGGAAATCTGTGGTCTAGCCTTTCTAGAGACTAAAGATTCAAAATTGAGGGCTGCACAGGGCCATGCTCTCTCTGATGGATCTAGGGGACAATTCTTCCCTGCATCCTCTCGTTTCTGGTGTTTTCCACAATCCTTAGTATTTGTGGACTTGTGCATAGTCACATGGCCGTCTTCTCCTAGTGTGTCTTCACGTGGTCTCTCCTGCATGCATGTCTGTCTCTGTTCAAATTTCTGCTTTTTATGAGCACACCAGTCATGTTGAATTTTGGCCCACCTTATTTCCAAATAAGGTGGTATTCTGAAGTACAAGGATTAGGACCTGAACATGTCTCTTTTTTTGGGGGGTGGGGGGTGAGCAGAGAGGACACACAATCAATCCATGATACTTGTTTTGCATTTAATATAACATTTGCTAAATAAAAAAACTGGTAATATTTACAGAGTATGATTGAGAAAATTCAACAGCAACAAAGAAGGTGGTATGATGTCTAAGTCATTTCCAGTTGCCTTTGGCCTTCACAACTTGGGGTGACTACCCCCACATGCAGCTTTGTCCAGCCCACCCCAGGCTAACTGCAAGAGGGGGTCAGGTCTAGGTCTATTTTTGGTAGAACTTTTCTTTGATGTTCTTAATAAAATATCTGGGCACTTATTCATTCTGACCCTCTGTTAGAATTCACTTCAAGGCCCTCCAGGTTCCTCCAGCTACAGTGACTATAAATGAATCAGCCCAATAAAGCAGACAAGTCCAGATTTCAACTACTTTACAACCCCTCCACATAAGCATCTTCCCTGGCTAGTGCTGTGGTACTGGGAAATAGCATAGCTCACAGATCCATAAAGCCTTTGGCATGTGCAAGCCAAGAAGGGAAGCCTTAAAAAAAATCAGACTTGCCAACACCTTCATCTTGAACTTCTAACCTCCACAACTGTAAGAAAATAGATTTCTGTTGTTTAAGACTCCCAGTCATGGGGAAGCCGGGATGGCTCAGTGGGTTAAGCGCTCACTTTGCAGCCCTGGGGACCACGGATCGAATCCCGGCCCCGGCCCGTGTGGACCCATGTGCTGAACTGGGGAGTGCCCCCAGTTCAGTTCTCACCGGGGTGAAGACCTCGACCCAGTTCCTGCCCTGTGCAGCCCCTCTCCCACCTGTGGAATGAAACTATGTGGAAAAACGAATGATGTGCAACTATGGAGACTGTTCTGGGCCCTCCTCCTTCTCTCTGTCTCTGTCTCTGTATCTCTGTTTCTGTCAAAAACAATAAAAATAAATCTTAAAAAAAAAAAAGAAAGACTCCCAGTCAGTGGTATTTTGCTATAGCAGCCTGGCAAACTAGATACATATTATGCGAGGGCTGTCCAGAAAGTATCCAGCCATGGTTTTGTTTTTTGGGGGGTTTTTTTTCCCCCCCAGACAGCCCTTGTATATATCTTATATGGAGGAAGTGGTCATTGGAGTTACACTTAGCATGCAAATTTCCACAGGGTTGCATGGGAGCACAATTCTCAGTGTATTCATCAATTATCACTACATGAAATTCACAAAACTCGCACAGCATATAAAAATAAGCAAACATTATTTTTTACTCACATACAAGTGTTATCAGCAAACTGATTGGGGTTTGATGAATCTTTTCTGAACTCTATTTGGCTTAGCTCTGTTTCCAAGTTGGGTTCAGGTATGGTATTCTGGTAGCATCCCCTTGGGCATGTTCTCCTCATGGTCATGGCCCCGGAGAGCAGAGCAACCATGCTAGCAAGTCTTAAGCCTCTGCTTGAGTCATGTCCACTAATATCCCATTGGCCCAATCAGGACACAAGGTCAAGCGCTAAGTCAAGGATAACTAAATGCACTCCATTGTATATTGTAAATATGCAATACTATTTAAAGGGAAATGAAGACTTACATTATTTGCTCTACCACACTTAGGTTTCATCAGTGTATTTTTAGGGGTTGAGAGGCCATGGACTTGGTCTTAATAAGTGAACTTTAGATTAGGGCCTTACTATCCAGCGTATTTACAATAATTGTCCCTGACAACTTTCTGCAAAGCATTCACTTTACATTGCTATGCTTGTTTTTGTAAAAATAAAAAGTCTTTTTAAAAAAAGTAAAAGTCTTTTTACTACACAGGCAATTATAACACAGCAGCCACTTGGCCCACAGGGTGCTTTGTTTGTTTATTTGATTAGTTAGTTGCAAATATTTTAAAGGATTTCACATTAAAATTCTGTTTCTTCTAATAAACTGGAGAATCTGACAAGAATGAGCATCAAGGCAAAATCAGGCATGAAGGCACATCTGCTCCTTTAGACAGAGGTCTTGGCCTTCTCTTGGTGCCACAGCCCTTACCAGGCAACTTCTCTCGTTTATGCTATGTGCTTGCCTCCTACTGGCATTTGAACTTGGACCCCAGTTCAACAAGTGAAGGGAAGACCTTGTGAAGATACACAGGGAGAAGATGGACGTATGACTGGAGTGATCTATGTACAAGCCCAGAAACAGGGTCCAGCTACAACATGCTGAGGTACTAAAGTAAGGCAGAATATACTCCCAGTACGAACTCATTTCCAGTTTTGCTCTTGAACCAGTCTCTGTGTTTGGCAACATTTAAGTTTGGGGAGAATTTTTAATTCCAACTTTTACCTCGCCCATGAAAACTATGCTTCACACTCCTTATTCACAATCTTAAAGAAATGCCTTCTGAGTCAAAATGCTTTATGTTTCCATGTAAGGAAATTCTCTTAAGGGTTGAAAGCAATGTGGTACTACAAGCATTCTGGTTAGGGATGGGTTGGAAGCTCATCCTGCACAGGAAAATGAGAGAGAGAGAGAAGGGGAAGAGATGGGAGGGAGGGGCAGAGGGGAGAGAGGAGAGAGAGAGAGAGAGAGAGAGAGAGAGAGAGAGAGAGAGAGAGAGAGAGAGAGAGATCTTTCCAGAGTGCTTTTCTTCCCACACAGCTTCCTCAATCCATTAGCAGTCTTGTCAGAAGAACCATCTCCAACCAGCTGCCCTAGGACTGAAATCAGGTTGTCTTTGGGAACAGCTGCTCTGACAAGTGGCTTTCAGGTATGCTTTCTTACCTGAACTTCACCACGGTGCATAGAGCTCTAGGAGTGGTGTCTCTCCCAGAGAGGACTTTGGAGAAAAGACGTTGGAACTTTTAAACGAATTGCAGACAGTCCTGGGTTTCTGACCTTCTTTGTTCAGGGGCTTTCTCACAGCACCCTGGTAGACATCACCTTCTTTAGGGAGATTAATAAGTTGCAGATTCAGATACGGTAGTTCTTTTGGGCCTCAGCAACAAGGCCCAGTAGTTATCAGGTAGTCAAGGAATATCCATATACATGTGTGTGTGTGTGTGTGTGTGTGTGTGTGTGTACCAAGTTGAAAACACTCAGATTGGCATCTACAACACAATCTTGAGCAGATTTGTGCTTTCTTTCTCCATTTCTACTCGATCTATAATGAGAATACCTTTTAACCTAGTGGCAGGCAGACACAGTGATGGGTCATGATAATCCACTTTATAGGGAAACATTGTTTGTCATTCTCCTCACAGATACAAAGCACAACATATTTCTACTCTGCACCCAGAGCATTAGCAGCAACCTCTGTGCCCATACCCTTCCCACAATGGAATAAAGTTTGCATTCATCATCCAGTTTAATGAGTTTCTGGCCGCCTGTGGCTGGAAAGGAAATATTCAACTTCATCCTGAAGTAGCTGATCACCTCTGAAATGCCATGAAAAAGTACTTACCTCATTTAATTTTTACCACAGTTTTTCTTTATTTTTCAATTACAGCTGATGTTCAATATTATATCAGTTTCACATGTACAACATAGTGATTAGACATTTATATAACTTATGAAGTGATCCCTCCAATAAATCTAGTGCCCCCTGACACCATATATATGTATCACAATGTTATTGACTATATTTCTTATGTGGGACTTTACTTCCAATGACTATTTTTGTTACTACCAATTTGTACTTCTTAATTCTTCATCTTTTTCACCCAGCCTCCAAACTCTCCTTCCTTCTGGCAACCATCAGTTCATTTTCTGTATCTATGAGTTTGTTTCTGTTTGTTTGTTCATTTATTTACCACAGTTCTTTACGGTGCATTATCATCCTATTTTTACATATGAGAAACAGAAGCACAGAGATGTTTCTCAAAATTGTTCATTTCCTACATGGTAAAGGCAAGATTTGAAACAATGTCTCTGCTGCTCCAGCCCATGCCCCATCCAAGCAGGAAACCTGCCATTTTTAGATAAATAAGTAGGGCTGAAACTAAGGCCTAGAGCTGTTAAAACACTTGCTCAAATTCACATAGCTGCTAAGTAGCAAAACCAGGATTTGAAGCCAGTCTTTCCAACTTCAGGTCTGGAATTCTTAAGTACTTTGATGACTAGGATTTCTATATCTTCCCATATAAATAGGCATCAATCTGGAGCTTAACATATCCTGGGAAAGAGAGTATATAAATTTATAACTATTGAGAGAAAATAAAGAATTATTGACCTTCCAAATTAAAATGAATCTTTCTTGTATACACAAACACTCAGTATTTAGGTGCTGATAAGGGAAAGAGCCAGGAGCCTCTGAGGGGTGGAGCTGAGATGCTCTGGTGGAGACAGTGATGCTGAGATCAGAACACACTCGGGTCTGGTACCTGGCCGATGAACACAGGTTGATCACCCCAGTGAGGTAGAGTGGAGAGTCCAGGGTCCATAAGATCAGAAACCAAGAATTAAGGTAAAAACAAAGCAGACATGATGACAATAACCAAAGCTGGAGAAAATTTCTCTATATTTTATTTTACAAACATGTCTCCTATTTTGTAGATGAAGAAATTGGGGTTGAGCAAATTTAGACACCTCGCCCAGTGCCAGAGTCAGAATATGGCAGAACCAAGATGCAAAGTCCAAAATGCCTGGGTCCTAGAAAAGCAAGCTGAAAGCAAGGAGCTTCCATGAGCATGAGGGTTCAGATGAATCTGGGCTATTAAGGAAATCTGCCAAAGCTCCGTGAAGGCAGAGGGCCAGTTGCCTTTAGCATGGCCTTAAAGAGGAAGTACTTAAAATCTACATTCTGGGAGAGAAAAGAACACTTGTCATTTGCGTTTTAAAGGAAGTCCTTTAAACTTCATGACAGGAAGACAAGGAGAAAAAAAAAAAGGTAAATTAAAAGCTTCACTACCCTGGGGAAAATGCTCAAATAAACTGCTCTGGCAAAGGAAGGAAGGAATGAAGGTAGGGAAGTAAGGAGGGAGGGAAGTAGGGAGGGAGGGAAGTAAGGAGGGAGGGAGGGAGAGAAATGAGTGAGGGAGAATGAAAAGGAGAATAAAAGAGGGAAAAGTGAAAGAACAAGTGAAGTGAGAGAGTAAAGAAGAATGAAGGAAGAAAGGAATAAAAATGGAATTTTAAAGGACAGGGATCCACCACGAATTAAGAGCCCTCAGCAGTGAATCTACAGCAAACTGCCACTGATGGTTATTTTCAGATAATGAAATTAAATATATCCTTTTATTGTCTGCGCCCCTGTAAATTATGAGTTCTGGAGATCATGGTCTACAATGTGTGCACAATTTTGATAATTCTCCAAGGACTTGGAACAATACTGTGCATACAGTGGGTATTGAATAAATAAATGGTTGACATTGATTGATAGTCTCTTCCCTAAAGGAAATTGATCTCCAATTCAAATCTTCAACATAACACTGAGCAAGGTTAATCTTCATATCCCTGCAGATGGAGACTAATGGGATTGGCCTAAATAGGCAGAAATGCATCAGGAAACCAAATTGGGGAATGATAGCTGTTGTCACCTAGGGAATTGCCAAAAGTGGATGTCACTCATGGCCCCCAAATGTCTGAACATTTCTCCCTCGTGCCCATAGATATCAATAGACTGTTGAAAGAACACTGATAAAAGTGGAAAATGCATATAAATAAAAGTTAAACAGTTATTGAAAACTGACTTTAGCAAAATTGATTTTAGTTATTTGCTTTCAAAAAATAGTAGTTGCTGAAATGCTGAAGGTAGAAAGACAGTTCTTCCTCTCCACCCTCAGACCAAATCACAAACAAAACACTGTCATATACACAGACAAGTATTAAACACGCAGCTACTAGTTGCTTGGCCTAGTTACTTTGTAAACTAACATTCATCAGCAAGCTGATGTTGCGTTGTATTTCATACAACTTGCTCTGCATATTTGAAGTCCTCTGTCCTTTCAGGTGCTCCTGAATATTTTAGCCAGTCTACATTATCTTAAGTACCATTCATTTCACCAATTGTGCCCCGACCTGCAGGGCACGACAACGCGGAGCGAGGGGGATCCTAAGAAGGACAAGAGACAGGAGACACGAAGAAATGGAGGCAAGACAGGATTCTGATCAAGCCTCAAAATTTTATTTCTGTTACAGCGGTATATATACAGTAGGGACAAAGGAGGGCAGGGCTGTCTGCTTAGTGAGGTATTTGTCAAAGGGTGATTGGTTGTAGGGTAAGTGGCAGCTCAGGATTGGTGGAGGATTCGCGGG
>PVKE010034145.1:0-17546 GCA_004027555.1 Craseonycteris thonglongyai | reverse complement strand
TGTTCCCTCTAATTTCTCTTGAGCCCATTATAACCTGCTATCTTGGGGCAGCTTTTGATGTATTAAATGTCACCCTTCCCAACTTGGTCACTTCAACACTGCTGTCTTCATGTGGAGCCCTCACCACAATCTCAACTCTGGTCATGTGTGCCTTTCTCTTGTCATCTCTGTACACTACTTATATTCACTGTGGGTTGGGGGGAGCTAATTTTAAGCATGTTCAGTGGCAGCTCCCTACCAGTTTCAGTGTCACTGTTAAAATATATCCAAAAGCAACTTCGCGGGGGGTTTTCTTGAGGGGTAGAGGCCTTTTATGGAAACTAGCCCTTCCCCATATGTAGTAGAATGTGCTGTTCTGTATCTACTCAATAAAGCATGTTCTCTGCTCAAGTCTGTTTCACCCAGGATATCTCATTCATATGTGAAAGTGGTGTGGCTGACCTGCTACTAATAGTAAATGCACTTGGAATCTATTTTCCCTAGCAGTAAACTGACAGTTGAGGGATGTGGTTTGTGGCTGTGAATTTTTTTTTTCTCTGATGCTGGCTATCTATAGAGGGAGTTCTTACTCTGAACTTGTGTGGGTGATGGAATAAATTCTCTGCCTCATTTTGGTTCTAGCTACTAGGTGTGCATAGCAGTGACTAGTTAGTATTCTTTCATTAGGTTCATTTCCCTCTGGTTTTAAGGGCAAAGAAACCAGCAGGAATGTAGGATAGGTGGGGTACAATTAATACTTGTGAGAATAGGTATAACCCTCCCAAGCTCTGCCAGCATTGAGCAGTACCCCCTCCCATTGACTACCAGGTCAGAGTAGCTTATATTTCCTGTAGCATTTACCCAGGGCAGGAAAAGGGAGGCCAGGCACTTAACCTGTATGGTGGAAAGGAGGAGGGTGGGAATTGCTGGAGTGGTTTTGTTCATGGCCAGTAGTGGTAACCTATCCCAGCAGACAAACGAGGTCCTCTTTTGCAAGGTTAGAGTCCTGTCTGACAAGGGTGGTGCGAGGGGCATGAAGAGAAGCTTAAGGTTATATAAAAAAATTTTTTTTTTTTTTTTTAGAAAAGACTTGTTTATGACAGATTCAGAGAGAAGAGAGGGCCCAGAGCAGTCTCCATAGTTGTACATCATTAGTTTTCAACATGGTTTCATTCCACACAGGTGGGCTGTGGGCTTCCCACATGGGAGACCTGCCCCCTTGAGCCAGGGGCTGGATGGGGGAGCTGGGGTGTGGGTAAGAACTGGACTGGGGTCTTGAATGGAAAGCACATCCCAGTTATGGTTCCTCATGGGCCTGGGCTGGGATTTGATCCTCACTCCCTGGGGCTGCAAAGTGAGCACTTAACCCACTGAGCCATTCTGGCTACCCCTCCAATAAAGACCCTTAATGTTTTTCTTAGAATGATGTGTGCCCAGGTCTCCCTGTTCTAGATATTTACATCAAAGGGAAATTCTGCTCTTCCCATTTTGAAAAAAATTGAAGTAGGTAAAAATTGACCATGAGAATGGAAAGCACTTGAAGTTTTGTGCACAGTCTGGATTCCAAGCCTCTAATGATTGCTGCCCCCTTTTCTTTCACTTAAAAATACAGTAAGTCCTCATTGAACATCAGTAGGTTATGTGGCTTTAATTGAAATATTTAATGAAACCACTTGTTTTTATAGGCTAATTGATAAGCAAGTTACCGTAAGTTCCTGCAGCATCAGATTGACATTGAATGAAGATGTGATTCAAGGACCTGTGGTAAAAGGAAGATTCTCTGGTTTAAATCACTTCAAGGTATAGGGACAGAGTAAACTTCGGCTATTTTCAATAAGACTGTCCCCTCTGAATTCTTTCTTTACTCGCACAAAAGAAGCTCAGCTGCTTAGGCTCCTTTATTAGAAGAACAAAAATAGGGAATTAACCCTGAAAACCTCTGATGTCAGCACATTATGTCTGGAGGAAGAAGAGAACCCTAACATGCTGGTTGCTTTCCCTGTGCTTGGTACTGCACTGGGCATCTCCATCCTGCCTCGTCGGACCCTCATATTTGCCCCATGTGGTAGCAATTCACACTTGTTTTGCAGAAGGAAACCTGGAACTCAAGGTGACAACATAAGCAACACAATCATAAATCTCTTTGTTTTGAGAAACCCATATCCTCCCCTGTACTTTTTGCTTTCTCTTTTCTTTCTTTTTTTTTTTTTTATTCCTTGGTGAGTCATCCTAGTTAAATTTTCTTGCTTCAACCACAGGTTCCCAGGCTTCTACTGACTTTGAGTGCAAAAAATTGAAACTAGTGAGAACTTTCAGACAATTGATTTTAGTTGATTTTATAAGCCCAGATGGGGTATAACCCCAGATGGGGCCAGAGACCTAAACCAGGTAGTGTAAGATGTGTCTCCTGGCGGTTCTGATTTAGGGATAAACTGTTTAGTAACTGACATGGTTTCTGAAAGAAACCACACCACCACTGTCGGGTGCATATAATGTCCCTTTTTCACTTGAGAAACTTGGAGGCTCAGAGCTCTTGCCACTGGGATATAGGAACAGAATGGGACCCCTGCTTGGATTCCATGTCACTATTGTGAGTCATCTGATACCTCTGCTTTCCTTAGGGAATAGTGAATCATTAATTTTTAGCAATATGGTGTGCTCTTTATATAGCAAGGTGATGCTTTTGAATTATCCTTAGCTTTGGTTTGTTCCTGTAGTTCTGGGCAGGTTTCTGGGCTGAGGTTAAGAATGGCCTCAAGTGGAGTTCCTGTGAAGCCAGTTGTTGCAGGTCGAGGTTGAGACTACATATGAAAAGCCAGTATGGAAAAATATGCTGCAGCTTGCTTACAGCACATTCTTTCTGGAATACGAAATGAATGAAAAGCAGCTTATCAGATATATAGAAGTAACTTTTCAAGGGTAGCCCTAAACATGCCTGCCTTTTCCTTTGAAGAGTAATTGATAAATGACATTAAAGAAGCATGGTTTTTATTAGGTACTAGATCAGGCGGCATAGCTTAGCAGTAATTCTTAAGGCTTTTTTTTTCTTCTGACCTTTTGAGAATCTAAACATTGGGGGGTTTTGGGTTGTTTTTTTTTTTAATGCACATAATGGAAATATACACACATTTATCTACATTTGAAAAGTTGAGCCCTTGAAGTCCATTCCTAGATTGGGTTTAAGAAATGAACCCTGGTTTGAGGAAGCAGGAATACTGCCTTCTGCCTGCCTTCACTCACAGCAAAGCCATAAGCTAGTTCTTTGTGCGGGCTCAGATAATACCCTGTGAAGGGAGAGTCGGCTAGGGAGAACACCTGGCTCACCGTGGCCAACATTACTTTCCTTACGGCCTCAGGTGCACATGCAAAATGCTGTGCAAGGGTGCTGGGGGATTCAGTGAAAAGTCCTTTGCTAAGTATGTGATGTATGCCGGCAATTGTAAAACTACCTTTGTCTATGCATTGCGATCATGGAATTAGGAGAATTGGGAGTTTCACTGGTTTTACCTCAGCACTTTGTGCTACAAACTTGTATGACAGCCTCTTTCAGACTGTTTCCTGCTGCTGGGGGCAGTGTAACTGCCCACGTCCTTTGTGGTATCTTCAACAAAGTGCCAATAAATGTCACAAAGCGGGAAATGAAGGACTACCCAGTGATGAATAGTGTTCCTGGTGGTAAAATATCAGTTTGCCTTTTCCGTCTTGTGCAATACCGGTGGATGCAGGTCCTGTGCTACCATTTCAGGGTTTAGGGGTTGATTTGTGCCCAGGAATGGAGAAAGTAACCTGTGCTATCGCACAACTGGACTCCATTGCTTCTCAGGTGTTCTATGTGAGGTATAAACACCGTTACTCTAGACAAGTCATGTTCATTCCAAGAAGCCAGTCTTAACTGGGTGTTTCTTGGATTAGCTCACCTTATTTTTATTCCAAAGTTATTGGAAGCCCTACACTCTTATCTCACAAAAACGGTGTGGTAGATCATCTCTAGAGGTGGCCACCAGCAATTTGTTTCATCGCTGGATGTGTAGTGCTCCTTCCAATAAGATCTGTTTTTTATTCTCTTGTGTGGCCTGGACTTTGACTAATTAAACGTGGCAGTAGTAATATTCTGGCAGCCTCCACCTTTGCTCTGGAAAACCAGCTGACATGCTTCCAAACCAGAAGCTTGAGCTAAACTGAGTATTTTTTGTGATGGAGCGTATAAGAGAGACCATGTGTAGGAGAATTGAGGTGCTGCAGCCAATAGCACCCAAAACCCCCAAATGTTACACTCCTGGCTGAATGCTGCCTCCTCAGTGACCCCTGCTGATAACAGTATGAAATAAAACACCCAGCTGAGTCCTGCCAACCTAGGGGACCATGAGCAATAATCGTTTTAGGATGTTTTGATAAACAGCATTGGGTAATTGAAAGAAGAGGACTTTTGAAATTAAAGGGTTGAAATTCAGTTTCACCTTTGTAGGTGACATTAACTGATTGCCTGTGATTGGAAACCAGATGTGCCCAAAGGAGGGTCACTACCTTGTGAAACCATCTTTCGTGTTCAATACAATGGCACCCTCAGGGCCAGTTCAGTCTGGTCATTAAGCGTTTCTCGGCTTGTCAGGTTGCTACTGAGGTCCCTGCCCGGCCTTGGAATTCTTAGCTACCTCCTTACACAGGTACGAGATCGGGGAAAGTATTGCGCTCTCAAGACATGGCTCACCACTTTTCTGCTCAAGAATTCACATGGTTTCCCATTAACTCGGATTAAGTTCACATTGATTCTGGCTTTCAAGTCTTTCCATAAACTGACAGCCAACACATCTTTCATCATTGCCCTACACGTCATCTTGCTGCCACTGGGTTAGCCTAGCTGTAGCCCCTTCCCTGTTTCTGCTGGGAAAGCCTCACTTCCGCATTCCCTGATTGTCCTGGTTAAACACAAAGTAGTATGGGCACAAGGGGCACTGGGGACAGTTTCAGCTGGGGTGTGTTTCTTGACTTCAGGGTTTTTCAAAGCCTCTCAGGATTTCCAAGAGGGAGAGACAGACTTAACAATTCCTAACATGATTTGATCTGAAAGGAGCCTCTTGAGAGACCAATACACTGGGGGGAGAGACATTTGAAGTGTCTTTCCTACCTATTCAAATAGGCCCCGCTGAGAAGGAATCCCCTGTGAAGTCAGCCCCACCTGGGACTTGTCTGTCCGATCATGGCATAGACCATGTGTGGGCGTTGAGTGAGGGCACCTTGGTGCAAATCCTGTCTGCCATTTGCCATGTAACTTGAAGCATCTACAGAGTAGGGATAGTCATTGTGAAGGTAAATTGTCTGGCAGAATTCCTGGTGTGTGTGTGTGTGTGTTTTAATTGAGAATTTGGAAGCTGGGTCTTTATTCGTTAAAGATTTATTTTGTTTGAGAGAAAGTGAGAGACAGAAGTGGGGAGAACCTAGAGCAGACTCCATAGCTGTACATTAGTTTTTTGATAATAGTTTCATTGCACACAGAGAAGTCCATCTCAACCCCCCTACAAGGTGTTCTATTCTTCAAGGACAAAGCCCAGTCTCATATTTCTTTCTTATTCCCAGTCCCAGCTGAATTCCTAGTGAAGTGCTGGCACATAGAGTGAACTCCCTAAGATATTTAATGAATTTAGTTTTTCCAAAATATGTCCCAAACTTCAAACACAAGAAGAAAACCTTTAGCCCTCTTGGTTGAACCTTTGAGTCGGGTTATCCGTGAACCACCTCTTGGGGCTGACCACGGCGCTTGTTGGGGTGAGGTGGGAGAGAGTGGTGGGCTAGGAGGTCAGCAGTGGATGGAAGGAAAGGGACATTAACGGGAATTCTGCAGTAGTGTCAGAAGACACCCTGTATGTTCTCACTGGGCGTGGGCAAGGTGTGAGGGTGAAGATAGGCGGCCCGAGGTTTACCCAGGGCTTACGACACAGTCTGTTTCACTGCAGGCCGAGTAGCAGGATCTCACTGCCTGTGCTAACACTGTCTAGCCTCTCCTGAGAGTCCTCTGCAGTCTGGAACCCCAGACACCAGATGAAGGACCTGCCTTCTGCAGCATCTTTCTTTCCTTTTAAACCGCTTAGGCCCCCTTCCCCTCAAGAATCAGACACCCCCAAACACTTCTAACCCACTTCCTTTGTGGAGAGAGAGGTACAGAGACGCTAAATGGTACATAGCTGAGTGAATTCATGAACCTCCTTTAGTGCTGAACCCACAAAGCTCCCAACTCATTCAACACATGGATGCTTATTACCTGAGTTTGCCCTCTAGGATTTTATTCTGGTTCATGGGCCCCTTGCTGAGCACCTGGGGTCCTCTGTGCCCTGCCTGCTGTACACCATTGGGGTGGGGACAGTGGTTTCCCCATCAGGCTGGGGCTTCCTGAGGGTGGGGACTTCTGTTTCTTTGGAACTCTTCCCCTGCTCAGGAAATGACTGCCTGTGTCCCAAAGCAAATTGTAGGAGCTGAGACCCAGTTCTCCATGTCAGAAGACATGCAGATTTGGGTCCTTCAGATCATGACTGAGTAGGAAGAGTGTCTGCTTTAAGGCTGGGGCTATCGTCCTCACCTAAGCCCTAAGCCTGCTTTCCCACCCGGGCTGTGTAGCATTTCCCTTTGCATCTCAGGAAAAGGCCTCCTGGTCTGCTGACATGCCAAACCATTGGTGTGTTCTGCCCTCTACGCTGCATCAAGGAAGAAGCTAGTCACGACTCATTCATTTATTGAGCCCCTGCTCAGTTTGGGGCACAGGTGGCAGAGAAGTGGGTGAGACTCAGTCCTGCCATGCAGTGAAATAAGTGCTACGGAAGGGAGGGCAAGGTCACTCCAGCTTGCACAGGTGGCAGCAGTGCCCATGGATGTGTGACTGCTGCTTGAGACCAAGAGTCTGGGAAGGAAGCCCCCTGAGTGCAATGTGGGCCTGGTGGGACATGCCAAGGCGGAGCCCAGGACTTGCGCAGAGAAGAGCTGGCTTGGGCCGGAGAAGGGGCTTCCTCCTCCTGGCAGTGCGTGGTGAGGCTCTCACGCCGACTTGTGCTTCTCATCCCATCGGCCTGGGAAGAGTTGTGGACAGGGACCGTGGTTAGGGGGGTCTTGCCTGGCCCCTCCACCCGTGGAGGTCTTCCCTAGTCACCCACTCCAGGGCCTCCACTTCCCCACCTCATGTTTCTCTGGCTGTCAATATCTAGGACAATCTAAGTCCAGGCTCAAGTGCCCTGACTTCTATTCAATCAGACACACCTTCAGAGCATGGGCAGAGTGAACCCTCACTGACCCTCTCTAAAGCCAGGGAAGTGGTAATGCAGTCTTCAAAATCCCAAAGACCCTCCCGGGAACGGCAGAGGTGTTGTGAACTAGGAATCAGGAGACGCGGCTTTTAGTCCTGGCTGTTAGCAGCTACTGTGTGACCTTGTGACTTTCCAACCCTAGGAAAGCCCAGGGCCCTTCAAATGGAATGGCTCAAACATTTCAGGAAAAAGAAATTTGGGGGGAAGCCAGGATGGCTCAATGGGTTAAGCGCTCACTTTGCAGCCCCGGGGACGGAGGATTGAATCATGGCCCCGGCCGTGCGGACCCATGTGCTGAACTGGGGAGTGCCCCCTGTTCAGTTCTCTCTCTGTCTCTGTATCTCTCTCTCTCTCTCTCTCTGTCAAAAACAATAAAAAAATAAAATAAATAAAACCTCTTAAAAAAAAAATTTGGGGGGAGGGAAAAGAGAGGCCTTGCCTTTGGACTCATTCGGGGTGTGGTGTTAGTTGGGAACTGCTTGGGGATCTAACTCCTCCCAGAGTGATTTGTATTCATTTACAATTATTGGCGACAAAATACCTTCAGACCGAAGGCAGGACTTTCTAATGATCAGTGACTAGTGGGAATAAGCGAGGTGCTCCAGGATCTGGAAAACCACGTGTTCTTGTGGCTTCAGCGACCCCTGAGAGGGGGGAGCAGAGTGCGGTTGGGTGTGTTGGGGACGGAGAGGGGGCCGCGTCAGGGCTGCAGCTGTGTAAGGCCTGGGTCATCGAAGGGGCCACCTCCCTGCACCTTGATTGCTGTCTTGGGGGGACCGCCGCCTGCTTTCTGGCCCCCATTGTGGAGACTGGCAGCCAAGTATCTGGTCACTTTCTCATGATGCCCTTGCAGGTCACTAGAAGTTGCCACCTGCCTTCTGTGGACGGTGTCCGGGACCATTTGTCCTCTCTGAAGGCACAGTGATAAAGGAGAGAGAGCACAAAGGAAGGGCAGTGGAGGAAGGCTGTGTTGGGAACCAGGGAGGGCAGCGGTGGGGCCAGACCTGGAGCCTCATAAGTGCAGTCATGTTTCTATGGCCCCAGGAGTTGAGGAGACAACGTGGATTGGTTCATTCATTCGCAGATTCATTGAGTCTTTCCTCTCCATTCTCCCTCCCTTCCACTCTTCCTTCCACAAACACCCAGGGAGTGCCTTTTATAGAAAATGCTGGGTGTTGTGCATACAGAGGAGGTGGCAGACCTACTGCTACCTGACTGTGAGGGCCTTTTCCCTCTGGGACCCCAGCCCTGTGACACAGCAACACAGTGCAGTGCAGTGTGCCAAGGCGAGCATCCTGGCTGGCATGGAGGCAGCTCCGTCTGCGTAGGGCAAACGCCAGGGAAAGAGAGATGGGGGAGGAGTCAAGTTAGCGAGGTCAGCCCGGCATGGGACTTGATCCTGAGAGCCCTGGGGTGGGGAAGCAGTAAACTGTGGTTGGTTTTCTTTTGGTTTTGTTTTTCTCTTTTCACCAAAGGGTTGTAGGCCGGGTACTAGTTGCTTATTTGCACTTTTTAAGATCCTTGAGGGCAGAAGGTAGGGAATGGATTGATTCGTCTTTCAATGCCAGTATTTAGATCCAAGGTAATTTGAAACTTTTGGCAGAATTGGATTCCTCCCCATTTCTTTCTTAGCCCTGCACCTACTCCCTAGGCACGCCCAGACCATGTCCCTGAAGAAACAATCAGGAAGCCAAGCTCGAGGCCTAACCACACAGGCCCCGCCCACGGCTGTGCCAGGCTGGCCTGTGTGCCCCTGGCCAGAGCGTCCCCCTCCCACACCGCCCTGGCTTGTTAGTGGCCAGGACAGCTCTGCTGTCCCCAGAGAGCATGCTGAGGGGGTCTGGGCAACACTTACCCATTTTTCTCTCTGGCCGGGTGGGAGGTATTCCTGGGGGAAGGAGAAAGAAGGAATGAGCTGAACCGTCCCCGTGGGGGCTAGGTGAGGTAGGAAGAGCTCGTGGCTCTTTGGGGTTCAGTGCCTGTGATGGGACCTCTGTGGAACTCCAGGCACGCCCTCCCCCCATCCTATTGTCCTTGTGTGACTTAGCCACTCGGCTGCTCCTGCTCGGAGGCGGTGTGGAGGGGACATCACTGGCACCTGGTGCCAGCTGGGCACCCTTGGAAAAGCATTTAACCTATCTGAACCTCAGTGTCCCTGCTGGTGGAGCAGGACATATTGTTGTGAGATTTCATCACACGTGAGCACAGTATGTCTCAGTACATGTTTCTCTTATACCAGTGTCCCCTGCTCATGGGTGGTTGGATTTGGATGAGAACTCTGAAACGGTTCAGTGCAAAGCTTGTGCGGAGGAAACTGAGGCCAAAAGTGTTTGGTCAGAAGTTGGTCTTCTCTATTTTTATATGCATATTGTTCATTATAAAATAATAAGCCTTCCCAGCCGGTCTGAGTTTTGAATTTTTTAGCTAACGTGATCCCTAATGGCGGTATTCCATGAACTGCCTTCTGTTCTTGGGGTCGTAACAATGGACCCAAGTGTCATCACCTGTCATGATCTTCCTTAAGAAGTTCTCGCCTTTTTTTCATTATAAAAAATCAGAGGAACTCTTTCCACTGTTAAGAATTCAATAACAGCACAGTGTTTGAACTGAATGTTTGAACCCTCTTCCATTTCGATGTGCACTGGGTGAAAAATGTAAGCATCTGCGTGTGCAAGGTCCAGAATGATGGAGAGGAGATACCATGTGACTACACAGAACGAGTTATATCCAGATATGTCTGATGTAACAAACATATTACAAAGAGGCAAAACTTATCAACCCTCTCCTCATATATGTGTGTGTGTGTGTGTAACGTTGACAATAAGAAAGAGAAAACTGCTCTCTGTCTAGACTGTTTACTCCTTGTCCTCCCAGGACATGACTCCTGCATTGAGGGTGCCCCCAGGGGACACAGGTTCATTTTAATAATTCTATCTGAAACAAACAGAATCAACTAGAAGGCTCAGCCAGTGGTTTTGTTCACATCTAGATGCTGATCTGTGGCTCCACTACCACTCTTCAAAGTCATCCGTAGTATTGAAGGTAAGGGCACCAGCAGCTGCAAAGCCTGTGCCCCATCCTCAGGGTGACCGTACTTCCCATTCTCCAGAGACAGCCCTGCTGCACACCTGTTGCCTGACGTAGCTAACACTCCCCAAAGAGTTCCGGTTTGGATGATAATGTATACGGACCCTCTCCTCCACCCCACTGCATGAGTGAATCCTACTGGCCCAGAGTAATGGGCTCTGAGTCCCGCGCTTCAAATGAAGGCCCCTGCTTGGTGTAACAGAACCCCCTCCGAACCACTCCACGCTGGGCACCCACCCACCTTAGTCACTCACCTCCTACCTGCTTCCCCATCAGCCCAAAGAACTGGCTGGCTTTGCCCCTCTTCACCTCCTGAAGCTGGAGCTGAATGCTGGGGACGACACCTTCCTGAGGAGCAGAGAGCTCGTCAGAGGTAGAGTGGGGGGAGGCTGGCGAGGCGGTGGGGAGGGCAGCAGGAACAGTCTCCATTGCACTTGCTCTGTGCTGGCGCTGGGCTCTTGCACGTATTTCACATAATACTGTGCATAGGAAGAGGAAGAGCTAACTTTTCACCTACTATATTCCTGACACTATTGTTAGCACTTCAGTCATTCATTTAATGCTCACCAAAACACTATTTCTGTCACCATTCTATAGATGAAAACACCGAGGTACTGAGAGATTAAGTCATTTGTCCAAGGTCACCAGCTAGGAAATGAGAGATGGGGCCAGAACTTGAGCCCAGGTCTCCTGGCTCAGAGGCTCAAACACAACAGTCATAACCTCATTTACGCTTCACAACCGCCGTACGATGTAGGGACGGACTATGATTTATCCCCACTTTACAGGTAGGGAAACTGAGACTTATAGAGGTTTAGTGACTTGTCCAAGGTCACACAGGAAGTGGTAGAACCAGGATTTAAACTCAGGAAGTCTGACTCCAGAGCCTGGGTTCTGTTCCATCTTGGGAAATGTCTTCAATATAGACGAGGGGGCAGCTGATGGACTCAGGGTGGGCCCCCAGTGGGCAATGTGAGCCTGCTTCCCATGCCCCTCTCCACATTGTCCCAGGTTTGCCCTGCCCTGCAGCCTGGGCCTCCCAGGAGGAACGTGGCATGTGACTACCCTGAGGTGACAGGGTAAAAGTGCTGGACCAAGGGCCGTGGCTTTAAGTTCTCATTTCTCCATCAGCCTTTGTGACCTTGGCCAAAGTCCTCTCCCTCTTGTCCTTCCCCGGAGCCCCTGAAGAAGAGCCCACCCAGCTCTGCTTGGGAGAGGGGCTCGCTAGTGGAGAGAGGGACAGTGGTGACATTCGCTAGGCTGTCTCCACCTCTCTGCACCCCCGATAACCTGGCTCGTCATGTGGTTCCCACAGGAGCTGAGCGTGTAGGAAACAGCACTGGACGAGGGTCCCCCTCTCTGACAGTCTGGGAAGAGGGGTTAGAAGATGGGGTCTCCTTTTCCAGGGAGGCTGAAGATAGGCAAACATTGCTCCCGAGTAATGGAGCTGCCTGCCAGGAGGCTGGGTGCTGGTGTGGGATCAGAGGCTCGCTCTGCCCTCCCGTCCCCCCAGGGGCAGCGCTGGGGCTCTGGGGACCAGCAGGGACTGGCTGGGGTGCACAGGAAACCCCTGTGCCTCTTACAGCTCGTCCCATCCCAACCGTCAGGCCCAGGCGTGAGCTGTTGTCTAAGCCTGGGCTAACTGAGTCACTTCCCATCTGTGTCCGCCCCAGGCTGTCAGGGCCTGCGGCACTGTCTCGGGCTGGAGTCGCCTAGCCTGGCCAGGAACCCGGAAAGTCTCTGGAGATTTGGACCATTTCTGAAAAGCACATGAAAACCACTTTGCCTTGAAAGGCAGCCTTCAACTGCGAACTGGAGAGAATGGCTGGTCATACATGAAGACTCCCCTTTCTGCCACCCACTGGGTTTTGGGGGTCCTTTTCCCTCAGGAAAGATGCCTGCCCCCACATGGAGCCCTCGCCTTAACCATTTAAGCCACATCACCTGCTCCAGGAATAACTGCAGGTGGGGGAGCCCTGAGAGCTAGGGAGGTGATCAGACCGTCCCTGACTGCCACCACCATTCCTGTCACCTCACTCTCACGAAGCGTTCCTGTATTCCAAGCCGTGACTGGGGAAGCAGGGGGACGTTAAACGAGAGCGAACGGAGAACATGCAGTTGACCCAGCGGCAGGATGAGGTTCTCGCAGGTGGAAAGGCCAGCAGCTCCAGCTGAAAGATGGTTTTCCTGTGTGGCTGCAAAGCCCCCCCCCCAACACACACAGGTCCACTTCCCTGTGCCTGGACCAGGTCCCCGATGTTTGGTACAAACTCTG
Source organism: Craseonycteris thonglongyai (assembly GCA_004027555.1). Lineage (NCBI taxonomy): Eukaryota > Metazoa > Chordata > Mammalia > Chiroptera > Craseonycteridae > Craseonycteris > Craseonycteris thonglongyai. The sequence goes on along the minus strand of PVKE010034145.1, from coordinate 4,916 downwards.
CAAAGCTTGAAAAATACCCTGGGGGTCATCTCCCCTTCGACCTCATTTTACAGGCAAGGAAACTGATGTCCAGAATGCAGCCATGACTGTCCCAAGGTCACACGGAGTCATTGGAGAAGTTGAGATTTGAACAGGGGTCTCCCGATCCTGCTGTCTTCCTAGCCACACACACTTCCACGTTCACACAGACTAGGAAGGGAACCCAGCACGAGTGGCTGGCTCTTCGTTCAATGGCTGTCCTGTAACCCCAGAGTCCTCAGCGTCCTGGGACTGGGAGGAACCAGGCTGTCTTGTTGGGCTGTTCACCTTCCTGGAAGCCCGTCCTGACCTCTGGTCCTGCTGCCTCTGGTCTGTTGGCCTCTCCCCAAGTCAGGATCTTTGTCTTCCTGACCAGATGGGGTGGGGTGCAGATTCTGGGTCTATAACTTCAAGGTTTCTCCTCATTGACAGCGCTCAGGTCAGTCTAGTAGAGGCAGTCGAGCCAGTACTTGTCAGGAAATGAGTTTCTGCATGTGAGACAAAACAGTGATCCTGCCCCAAGTTGGCCCTTTGAGATTCTGGGAAATGTCCTCTGATGCATGGACACATGCACTCAAATCTTAGGCAAGGTGTGCAGTTGTGCTTCTGAAGCTTACAGCCTTGGACAAACAACTTGATCTTTCTGTGCCTCACTTTCCTTATCTATGAAACGGGGATAGTAACTGTACCTTGCCCACAGGCTGATAAATAAGTTCTTGCTCCCTCTCTCTCTCTCTCTCTTTCTCTCCCTGCTCCACTCACTCCGCTTGTGCACGTGCCCCCCTGGAGCTCGGTCAGGCCAGGAGCCAGGAGTACAGCCTGCTCTCCTGGCAGCCAGAGGGAATCTTCAGCCCCCTTGATCATGGACCAACCCCCTTCCTCTCCCCAAAGTTACCTCCAGGGTCATGGTTACCCAGGACCCCGCTTCAGCGCCACCTGCCCGTTCCTGGTCACCTGCCACAGTGCACACAGACAGCCCCACCAGGAGAAGCAGGCTGAGGCGGAGATGCATGCTGAGCATGGCTCTGCGCTGGGACCCTCGGGGAGTCCCTCAGCCTTTAGACTCCGCCTCCAGCAGGCCCCGCCCTCTCCCTGGCTCCTTTCCTATAGGTGAGGGAAGCTCCACTGTTTTCCGTCCTTGCAGCTACCCTCCTCCTTCCTTCAGCTTACGTAAACCCTGCCTCCCGCCCACCCCCACCATTTCCTGTGACGCCCCTCCCTCCCTGGCTGGAAAGACCAATAACATCAGGACTCTCGGAGGAGGGAGCAGACCTCCTCCACCCGCCGCCCCCTCCGCGCTCCATCCCAGGGCTTAGCACTCTGATGCAACAGGCGCCTCACCTTTGGCTGCATTCCCCCCGGTGCCAGGTGCACAATGGGGCAGTGTGTGGGACCTGGCACTTCCAGTTCCTGGCTGGAAGCCCCGGGGGCGTTTGTCATCTTGGAAATGGGGAGAGGGACTGTGTGGCACCTGCCTTCCTGGTGCCCTGATCCCCTGTAAAAGAGCCCTCCCCAGGACTTAGCCAGTACTCCACGGCTGGTCTCCCCTTCCCATCACTGAGCCCTCCTTCTTCAGCGTTCCCTCCATCAGTAGTTCTGCATAGAAACACAGGCCTTGACCTAGGAGGACTAACAGTGCTTCGCTCCTCGCACGTGGGAATTGGGGTTCTCCAGAAAAGGGCTTCCTGCTCAAGTGTCCTCAGCTCTAAATGTCCTCCCACTATTGTCAACATGATCTTTCTAAAGCCCTAACCTGACCTGTTTCTTCTTGCTTATAACTTCAACATCTCCCCATTGCCCTTGGCATCAAGTTCAAGGTCCTTAATGTGGCCTTCAAGGCCCTTCTTTACTTAGTTCCTCCCTTTTTCTCCCACCCACCCACCCAGCCACCAGTGCAGAACAAGGGCCCTGAGGTCAGAGACCTGAATTCCAGCCTTAGACCCACCACTAAATAGCTGTGTGGGGTTGCCAGGATGGCTCAGCGGGTTGAGCGATCCCTGGGGTCCAAGGATCGAGTCCCGGCCCTGGCCCATGCAGACCCATATGCTGAACAGGGGCGTGCCTCCCATGTGGGCCCCTCATCCACCTGTGTGGAATGAAACCATGGTGAAAACTGATGATGTACAACTATGGAGACTGCTCTGGGCACCCCCACCCCCGACTTTCTCTCTCTCTCTGTCAAAACAATAAAAGAAATCATAAATAAATAAATAGCTATGACCTTAGGCACATTACTTAGCCCTTCCAAGCCTTACAGTCCTTATCTGTAAAGCAGGATTAATAATAGCACTTATTTCCAAAGTTGTTTGAGGATGAAATGAGATAATGCATGCAGAGCACTTAGCACAGTGCATGATGGTAAATATTTAATACCCATTAACTGTGATTACTGTTATAATTATTGACACTGGGTGAAACACTGGGCCACAGAAGATGAACAAGACGCCGTCTCTGTCCTACAGCTCCTCACAGCCCAGGAGGGGACATATGTTCAGTGAGGTATGTGTGGCCACAGAGGTGGGAGCAAGGGAAGGTGTGCCCCCTCCCGGTCTGCCCTAAAACCATTCCCCGCCCCCGCCCCCCACACTGCATCCCCTGCTCCCAGGCCAGGCTGATTCTCACCCCTACGCTTTGGCCTTGACTGTTGCCTCTGCCTGGACCCCCGTTTCTACCTGGTGAACTTGCACCCGTTCTGACAGGTCCAGCTTCATGGTCACCTCAGTGGATTTCTTCTATCGCTATTCCTAATTCTAGCGACAATTACTTAGCGCCCCTCCTGGGCTTTCCCACTGTCCCCCACTTGTGTCTCTTGCGGCTCTGCATGAGCTATGGTGAGAGGCGGTGACAGCTGTGTCCTTCACAGAGGTGGCTGCCGAGGGAGAGACGGGAGCCTGAGCCCAGGCCTGACTGCTCGCTGAGCTGCACGGCCCTGCAAGGCCATGCTTTACTCTTTGTCCCAGAGGGCCCGTCTGGGCTGAGGACAGCCCTGCTGGTCGGCCAGGGGACAGTTGATTATGCCATGAACTCTCTGAGAATGGGGCTGTCATCCATGTGTGCTTGCCACACAGTAGGTTCTTAGGAAAACTGCAGTTACTCCGAGTCCAGGCCAGTGAAGGCAGAGAGGAACCAGGGCGTGTGGAGGTTTGGGGGAGGACAGCCTCCCCTCCCCCACCCCCACCCCCTTCCAGGAATCCCTTTGGTGGATCCTATACTCGATGGCTTTGGAGTTCCTGCATTTGCTAAAATGCAGACGGCTGGGCACAGCCCTATGGTGGCACCGCCAGCCCTGGTCTGTGTGTCTGTCTCAGCACCCTAGGTGGCAGTCACTCAGCCTGGCATTGAACTTCCCAAGGGCAGGCTGTGTAAACCTCACATGCCACTTTGGGTTTCCCACTGTTGTTACGTTCTTCCCTACAGGGAACAGTTTTCCTTTTTATCCCCTTCATTTCACGGATGTGGAAACCGAGGTGGGCGGGCTTGCTCTGGGTCACACAGAACTTGGTGGCGGCGGAGCATCGGGGTCTCCCGGTCTGATGCTTTCCACCTCTGGCTGGGGCCTCAGCCCACAGGGACAAGCGACACAGGTGGCAGAGTAACAGCGTGGGCTTCTGCGCAGAGGGATGCCTTTCCATTCTGCAGGTCCAAACCGCGTGACCTTGGACCTAAGGAGTCTCTCTGAGCCTTAGTTTCCCCATCTGCGCATTGGAGCAACCCCCGCAATGGGTGGTGGTAAGGATTCCATGAAGTCCCCCCCTTGCAGAGTTCAGCGTGGGGCATAGTGTGCACTCAATTAATCCCAGCTTCGCTTTTGCGATGATTCCACCTCTGGAACCCTCGGCCTCGGGCCGGGCCCCTGGCCCCGGCTGCGCTCCCCGCCCCATCCCGCGCGGGGACAGGATGTGGCGGAAGCAGAGCGGGGGAGGCTGCCGCGGCCGTGGGGCAGCGGAGAGAAAATCCCCAAGGTCCGGAAGGCTGGCAGGGAGGCAGGGCCCGGGCTGGAAACCGCGGCTATTTGCAGCGTTGTCCTCGGGCTGCGGTGGGGCTGGCGCTCGCAGGGAGCCCGCTGCCCCGCCCGGTGCCCTCGGCCACCCGGGCACGGCCGTGGCCTCGCCCCGTCTTCGCGGCCGCAGCGGCGGGCAGTTTGGGGACCCGCAGCCAGGGCAGGGCGCGACCCCCGGCTGGCTGAGGATGGGCGCGGGCCGGGGTGCAGCCCCCGGTAGTCTGGGCGCTGGTGGCAGCGGGGTGCACCGAGGCGGGGTGCGCCCCGGGAGGCACAGGGCCAGGCGCGGGCGAGGGCGGGCGTCCGGCCGCGGGATGGGTCGCGGCCGTGGCGGGCGCCCCGGGCACGGGTGGGCGCGCAGGATTGCTCAAGGCTGCGGTTTGGCTAGGATTGCGGAGCCGAGAGGAGAAAGGGAGCAGATGGAGGGGGATCTTTTTTAAACGCTGAGGGAGGACAGAGAAAAGGGACACACGAAGGGCCGGGGGCGGGGTGCGGGCAGGAAGCGGACGTTTCCTGAGCGCCCACTCTGCCCACCGTCGGTGGGTGACTGGGCCCACTTCCCCGGCCGGCGTGCGGAGGCTGCGCGCCCGGAGGAGCGACCAGGTGCCGAGTCGGGATGCGAACCTCATCTGCCACCGACCCGCGTGCTCTTCCACCCGAGGGAGCAGCAACCGCGAGCAAGAGCGGGAGAAAGGAGGGGCGCCGGGAGGGGGCGCCAGTGAGGGGCGCGGCTGCCGCGTGGGGGCCCCCAGGGGGAGGGGGCGCCAGTGAGGGGCGCGGCTGCCTCGTGGGGGCCCCTAGGGGGAGGGGGCGCCAGTGAGGGGTGCGGCTGCCTCGCGGGGGGCTCTTACTGGGAGGGGGCGCCAGTGAGGGGCGCGGCTGCCGCGTGGGGGCCCCC
>PVKE010034144.1:0-17548 GCA_004027555.1 Craseonycteris thonglongyai | reverse complement strand
AGAAATTATCTTTTTGTCTTCAGTGCATATTTATTTCTATTTTACTTTTTGACAGATAGAGAGAGAGACAGAGACAGAGACAGTTAGAGAACTGAACTGTGGGAACTCCCCAGTTCAGCACGTGGGTCCTGCCTGGGCCGGAGCCGGGATTCGATCCTCGGTCCTCATGGCCTCAAAGCGAGCGCTCAACCCGCTGAGCAGTCCCGGCTTTCCCAGTTTTGGGGTTTTTTGTTTGTTTGTTTTTGTTTTTTCTTAATCCAAAAGAACCTCAGTTTAAGAATAACAAAAATCAACTAAGGCAAATACTGTAAACATGTAGAGATACAGGGAGAGTGGTTCACCTGGAGAGGGCATGGAATCTCCGTACCCTTTCTTCAGGCCTTGGGCTATGCCTCTCTTCCATCTGGGCGTTCCTCAGTTCTATCCTTTTATAATAAACCAGTGATCTAGTGAGTAAAATGCTTCTCCAAGTTCTGTGAGACCCTTGAGCAAATTAATCGAGCCCAGGAAAGGGGTTAGTTGTTGGAACCTCCAATCTATAGATTCATAGTCAGTCCATCAGAAGCACAGGTGCCAATCTGGATTTGTGACTGGCATCTGAAATGGTGGTGGTGTGGCAGTCTTGTAGGACTGACCCCTTAATGTATGGAATCTGATGCTGTTTCCAGTAGACAGTGTTAGAATTGAATTGAATGATAGGACACCCATTTGGTGTCCCCAAAATTGCTTATTGGATGTGTAGGGGAAACAGCCTCCCTCCACATGTTGGATTTGGGTCCAGAACCCAAATAGGGGAAAGTGGGAATAACTGCTAAGTAATATAGACTGTAATGATTTTTCAACTCTGTGGATGTACTGAAAATAAATGAACTATATACTTTACATGGATGGATTTTATGGCATGTGAATTATACTTCAATAAAGCTCTTATTCCACCCTCCAAAAAATATGTATATTATATGGCCTCCGTGAGCTGGCTTGATCTGAGCTTCACCTACCTTGCCTGGTACAGCCTGATGTGCCACACTCCGGCCGCCCACAGCCTTGTGCACAGCCTTCTTCTCAGAACACTCTTCCCCCACTTCACATAGTAAATTCCTCCCCATTCCATGTCACTTTCTCCAGGAAACATCCTTGCCCACCCAGGCCCAGCCTAGATCAAGAGCCCTAAGCCCATGCAAAGCCCCTCCTTGACTCTTTTTCTCTCTAGCAAGTGTCAGCTGTGGTTATTTTAGTCCTGTGTGTCTTCCCCAATGGGTTCTAAACCCCACGAGGATAGGTAGCTCCATACCTGCCCTGATCACCATTGTACATGACCTCAGGACCTAATGAAGAAGGAGCCCTCAGTTAGTCTTTGTTGAATGATAAATGAAAAATACACAGCTATTTGCTGCCAAGTTGGAAGACCAGCTAACAAATTACAGATTCAAGCAGAGAATGACTCAATAAAGACATTCTTAGGCATTTCAATTCAAAATTACAAAGATACTGAAAACCCAAATGACAGGGCAAACTTCTCTAGAAACATTGACCTCTTCCTAGGAGGAATTTCTCCCCAGTAGGTGGGAACAAACACTGAGCAGCCAATTACTAGGAAGTCATGACTAGCTAAGATTTGTTGCTGTTTTTCAAGATAGAAATTGACTCCCAAAGGTTCTAGTGTAAGAGAGTGTGACCCCAACCCTTCAGCCCCATGGGCTTTAGTGAAGGACTTCTGCTTTTTGCTGGTGGTCACAGCATTGTAGGTGGGGTAACCTACAATGACCATATTCCCTCCCCTACCCCGATCCTGCCCTGGCTGTGACACTTCAGTTCCCTGTTACCTTTGTGATGCTTTGAACATTGTAAAAGCAGAGAAAACATACACAAAACACCACAGTGATAACTGAATTCATTATTACACAGTTGCACCTAAGTGATTACATAAGTATTAATACCATGGATGTCAGTTTTCATTTTTACCATTGCTCTATATATTTTTCTTACTACTGTCCTGGGTTCCTCTTCTAAGGTTATTTGACACTGTCCTAGGTTCACAACCATTTTTATTCCTACATCTTCAGAAGACGACATCTTCAGAACCAAGAGTAAAAAGAATAATATCTCTGACCTGCTTAGACTCTGCATTGTAAACCACTTGATTGTGAACCAGGGTATGAACTTGGTCGTACTTTTGAGCCCCCATTTTCTATTTAAACTTGACTTGAAAAGTATAAAGATAATTTTTTTTTAAGATGATAAATAAATAAAAATCCAGTCTCATCACCCAGAAATAACTCCTGCTAACATTTTAAAATAAGTATTGAGGGGAAGCTGGGATGGCTCAGCGGGTTAAGCACTCATTTTGCAGCCCGGGACCGAGGATGGAATCCCTGCCCCGATCCATGTGGACCCATATGCTGAACTGGGGAGTGCCCCCAGTTTGGTTCTCACTGGGGTGAGACCCCAGCCCAGTTCCTGCCCTGTGCAGCCCCGCGCCCACCTGTGGAATGAAACTATATGGAAAAACCGATGATGTGCAACTATGAAGACTGTTCTGGGCCTTCCCCCTTCTCTCTATCTCTGTCTCTGTATCTGTTTCTCTCTGTTAAAAACAATAAAAATAAATCTTTAAAATAAGTATTGAGTGTAGCAAAAAAAAAAATCAACATCAAATCAAAAAGCTGCTGAATTTCAAATATTTCATCAGATAGATACATTAGAGATTTCTCTAAAGGTTAAAAAAAATGTCAGAAATGTTAACAGTTGGGCCACTATGATTTCTTTTATCCTCTACTTACAAAGTTGTAAAGAAAAGTCATCAACAATGGTATCATTTGGATTTAAAACATCCTTACAATCAAAATGGCAGAATAAAAACTGTGGAGTCCAAAGGTCTCAAACTTTCCCTAATTTTTTTCTTTTTTGTTTACTACCCTTTTTTTAAAGTCACTTAATGAGAAACATTTGTATCTAGGTACTTAAACTTAGTCAATCCATGAAAATCAAAAGATGTCTCTGATATCTAATTAAGAAAAAAAGAATGTTTAAGATCCAAATACTTTAAGTTCATTCTCCAAGAGAAAAAGAAAAAATAGGGGAAAGCTGAGCTATACGACAATACTCATATCCAGGACTGTTCCAGCCAGGAACCACCATTATGGACACACTGCCTATGCAGAGCTCCCTGAGTATCCTTGCCATCCAGGTGCCTCCCCTAGGACCCCCTATACACCGCCGCAGCAACAAAGCCCAGTAAAGTGCTCCCAGGGCCTTGCTCCAGAGCCCCAGCCCCTCCCTGATTGGCACTATCCTTCAAGCCCAGGGGTCATCCTTCACGCCTCTCTTTCACTGACTCACACATCCAATCCATCAAGAGGAAGTTCCCATGGCTCTACCTTCAAGTATATCCAGGCAATGCCAGGACAGCTTAGCAGGTTGAGTACTTGCCTTGTAACCGCAAGGTCTGAGGATCAAGTCCCGCCCCAACCGGTGCAAACCCATATGCTGAACTGCAGCGCAACTCTTAACCACCAGGATGGCGACAAAGGTTCTCACCTCCCATGCGGGACGCCCCCGGTTCAGTTCCCGCCGGGTGTAGCCCCACACCCAACTATGGAGACTACTCTGGGCCTTCTCTCTCTCCTCTCAAACAATAAAATTAAATAATTAAATAATTAAATAATTTTAAAAGTATATCCAGAACCCACCACCCAGACCTGAGCCACCATCTTCAGTTACCTGGATGGCAGCACTGGCCTCCTAACAGACTCCCACTTCCTCCCATGCTCCCTACAGTCTTCTCTCAACAGAACCGCCACACTGATTACTTTAAAATGAAAGTCAGGCCCTGGCCCTTGTGCTTGAAACGCTTCAGTGGGTGGGATGTCACTCAGAGAAAGAGCCGTCGTCCTCACAGGGGTTCACAAAACCCCTTATCTCTCAAAGCTCCTCTCCTTCTCTCCAACTCCCACTCTAGCCACGCCAGCTCCCTGTGGTCCCTGTAGTAGGCCAGGTGCCCTCCTGGTCCCTTTGCCCCCACACTCAGCCCTCAGATTCCTGCTTGCCTGCTGCCCTCACCTCTGTCAAATCTTTGATGCTCACTTTTTCCATGAGGCATCCCATGAGGCCTTGCATGGCCACGCTGTTTAAAATTTCAACACACCCCTAACATCTCCCTCTGTCCCCTCCCAATTCTTCTTTCTGTCCCTTCTACCTTTTCTATTTTCCCTTATTGATCAGCTTTATTGTTATTGTGTGTCTGCATCGCTAAAATGCTGTATAAGCTTTTACGAAGGCAGGGATTGTTTTGCTCATTATTGAATTCCAAGCCCCTGGAATAGTGTCTGGCACATGGTGGCGACTCAGTAGATATTTGTTGAAATTAGTCAGTGCTTATGCCATAGCAATTGGTAAAAAAAAAAACTTGAATGCATCACCTAAAAATAGTCTATCAATGGAAAAAGAAGCAACAAAGGGCATCATGGGGAAACAAGTATGGTTAGCAAAGTGATTGTACACGAATTCAGACCCAACCCAAATTACCTGACTAAATGAGGCTCGGCCTTGGTGCTACAGAAAATACTGCTCCTTCCACTTCATCAATTCTCAACTTCACTTCTAAATGATAGCTTGCTTTATTTTCAGACCTTGACTTTCTTAAACAGTGCATCTATTTTTGTTATAGAAATTTCTAATTGTCTTTCCGTTTTTATATACCTTCTGCTCAACCAGGACCTCATCATTCCTTATCATGCAATTCAACTGTCACATTGCAATCTCTGTCCCTGCAGTCCTTGTTTAGTTTTGCCATCTCTTACATCCTATGTTTTCCTTTTCTTGAATTTTTCTCTTGTTTTGCCGAAATTCACCCCACAAATCAAATATTGTTTGTTCCAGAAACAGCACAGGCAGGGACCTTTCTGAGTCCTTGTCTGTCTGCCAATCTGCCTATTTTGTTCATGTCTAGAATCTTGACAAGTTTATATTCCAGGTGACTGCTGATGCCCTCAGAGGCTGGCCAGTGCAGCCACAACTTTCATATGTTGCCCAAGGTTCCTCTACATACCCTTCTCTCCCATGGTAGTTACCAAACCACATAGAAACAGTTGAAATCAGCTCTCCAGGATAGACAGAGCTTATGCTTATAGTAAGGAGTGAACAAATTCAATGTGTGTCTATCAGGTTTTTTGTTTTGTTTTGTTTTTTATGGTCATTCACATATTTTTTCTTTTCTTTTCTTTTCTTTTTTTGTTAAATTTATTGGGGTGACATTAATTGATCATCAGGTTGTTTTATGAACTCATGAACTCATCAGTGCATCTTGCCATGAAAGCCTACTGTGAAGGTTTTTACAAAAATAAATCACCCATTGACTTATCACTGGGCTACAACTGGATTCTTTTTTTTTTTATATCTTTTTATATTTATAGAGAGTAATTATTTTATCTTCAGTGCATATTTATTTCTATTTTACTTTTGACAGATAGAGAGAGAGACAGAGACAGAGACAGCTAGAGAACCTAACTGTGGGAACTCCCCAGTTCAGCATGTGGGTCCTGCCTGGGCCGGAGCCGGGATTCGATCCTCGGTCCTCATGGCCTCAAAGCGAGCGCTCAACCCGCTGAGCCGTCCCGGCTTTTCCCTACAACTGGATTCTTATAAAGCAAATTTGCTTAGAGCAAAGGATGGTTGAAATAGCGAGAAATATGGATTTTCATTATTGCTTTCTATTAACAAGCAAGTGGTAAAAGGGCTGTAGGAAGTTAAGAAGCTAAAAAAAATTTTTTTTAATTAAAGATGCAGAATTTCAGGAAGGTGGGGAAAGATTGAGAGACAACTGGGAGGTAACATCCCAGCCTCAGCTTTAAAAAAAAAGAAAAAAAATAATAAGAAGAAATATCTGTTGTCTTGTAGCCATTGATAGACTCAGTACAAAGAAATTCAGAGTTCAGAGGGAGCCTAGGAAAATGCGCATAATTAATGCTGTTTGCTGAAGTAAGTTAGGACCCACCACTATTCAGAATTTCTGGTCTTGGTGGTTATAAAATATCAAGCATCAATTTAATCAGAGAAGGGTTAAAATTCTCAAAATTACAAAATGACAGATCGTTTTCAGAAGGCCATGCCTCTCAGGTCTCTTGATTCCCTGCTTGCATTTTGGGAAACGTCTGATTACTCCACAACCCACAGACAAGGTCTTCAAAACAACAAGGGAACAAGACAATTAGAAGCCTTCTTTCAGGCTGGCTGCACTACCGGGCTCTTTCATCCTCTCCGTTTACTGGCCGAGCTCTTGGCAACCACAGGCTCGCAGCACCCTCTGCTGGTAAATGGTACATGACGGTGCCTTGGCGTTGAGGGTGAGACTGCTAAAGGATTCTGGTCTGGGGCAAGTAGCGAATTACAAGATCAGAAGTCATTCAAAATTTGTTTTCATGCAAACCTTCAGGATGAGTTAATTTTGCTGGTAACAGACAACAAAGACAAAGCAAAATAAAACCAGGCAGCTGAGCTTTTCCAGCAAAGCAGCTTTTCAGCCTTTTCCAAGCTGAGTGGAAATCCCCCGTTCACCCACATCAAGGTTCCAAAACAGGAAAAATACACTTTTTCTAGTGCCATTTGCAAAACACACGTAATTCTGTCTCCATAGAAATCGAGCCCAGAGTAAACTGAAAGGATTAGAATTAAATGTAAGGAATGAAGGGCTTATTTTTTGGACTCCAAAAGAAGAAACCCCTGGCTTTTTAGTCCAGCATTATAATGTATGTACCTGACCTAACAGAGGTAAAATTAGAGGCCACATGGCAACATTATAATGGAAGGTTTTCATTGCTATTTAAAACTTGCTTGTTTGATCCTTTTTCCTTGCCAAAAGCACCAGACAGCCTCAAAATCCTTAAATGCCCTTGTCCTAACATCACTTATTTCACCATGAGAGAGAGGCTAGTTTATAAAAGAAAATATATTGGCCGTATATATAATTTGTGTGTTCTTTTAAAGTATCTTAGTGGACATACCGAGAAGCCACACAGCACGACAGTCAGGCACATGGACTCAGGAGCCAGGCTGTGGGTTCAAAGATGTGCCCTGTCATTTACTAGCTGAGTGACCTCAGGCAAGTTCCTTATCTTCCTGAGCCTCAGTATACTCATCTATAAAATGGGATGATAATAGGATCCATCTCCTAGGATTGTTATGATAACTGAGTTGATTTTATAAAGTCCTTAAGAACAATGCCTGGCAAAACTATGTCAGTGTTGGTTTAATACCAACTAATAAGCAATACCAAACAATAATTAAATAAGAATTGTATGGTGGCACTAAAGTCTGCTTTTCAAAATTGCAACTGGCAGTTTTTTTATCAAGCATACCTTCCCTATGTTCACGAGGTCTTTTAAACTGTTATGTCTTTATTACCCTCTGGCTGCTGAGATGTAACACCTGGCTTACCTTCTGCTATTGGAGAGGGAGATGAACCTTGGAGGGTCAGAAGAGATGGCCTAGCAGTGGGGAGAGGGGCACATTTGGGTGAACAGCAGTGCAAGCTTCATATAGATCTTACTCTTTGCGCCCTTGTAATAGCCCCATAAAAGGTGCCCAGAATATGTATGATGCATTGATGGCCCTGGTCACCTTCTGGTGCTGAAGACAATTCCCAGCAGTTTCTATAATGAAGAGGGTTCGTGATGGCCATCTGGTTGGAAAGGGAACCAACAGAATTGTCTTGAAACATGCTTTTAGTTTTGTTTGCCTATAAAGCACACTGCTTTATTTGAGATGGTGTAGATGTTGGAGATCACAGGGGGACTAAATTCTTCCCAAGCCTAACTTGTCACTGTCACAATCCTCCCTTGCGCCCCTCCCCCATTATTTTCTTGTTCTTCACCTTATCTTTTTCCTCTTTGACTTAAGAGAATGTATAAATTTACATTTATTTGCTTGTCTCTTTCCTGTCTTTCTTCTCCATGCTGTAGATACTGTAGGAACAGTAACCACAGCTATATTATTCACCTATGTGGCCCAGTTCTCAAAACAGTGCCCAATCAACACTATACTCTCAATAAATATCTGTTGAATAAATAAGCAAATAAATTCTGATTATTATATGCATAAGTCAACAACAACAAAAGCAACTAATATGAAAGAAAGAGGAACTGTTATTTTCACAGAAGAATATGGTAATCCACCCTTATTTCTGAAACAAGTGGCTTGGAGCATGGTGTTTGACGATGAACAGAGATATTTACCAAGTCTCAGCTGCTTCTGCAAGAAGTTTCTGAAAAGGCTTAGCCAAAAAGAAAGAAGGCTGTTCCTATGAGTGCCTCTTCTGCTCTGGACACAGGCCTAGGTCAGTTAACGAAGACCTGCTCTTGTTTCTTAAAGTTGAGAGCCTGGCATGTTGCCAGCAGTAGTCTGCACAGAAGGTGCAGACCTTTCTGGAAAACGAACGAAACTTCTCCATCACTCTTTCCCAAGTGGCCCTGGTTGCCCTCCATTGAAGGCGCTTTTGTCACAGTTTGGATTAAATTCAGGAAAAGAATGGGAGACACAGAAGCTTTCTGAAAGAGAGTTTTTCAACAAGGGTATATTGAACTATTTTCCCAGCAGAACTCTGGAGTTTATTTAAGTTCTTATTAAGGGAAAGACCTGGCATGCTAGCACAGCTTGGCTGACTCACTGGTTTCCACTCAGAACTAGAGTGTGGGGTGGGGCTATAGGACATTTAGGCATAATAACTTCCTGAATTCTGTCTGTCACTGCTGTCTCTGTTTCTCATACTAACATCTGATCCAGGACTTCCATGTGCACATACAGTTACACAGGAGATCCTCACCTTGGTGAATCATCTCTGTCTTTAGCAATTTATGGGTACTTAAGTCATAAAGTTTTCTTACACAGGAAGGAGTCCCTTCTTACTATTTTCTAAGCTGTAGAAGTGGGTTATAGCAATGCTCCAGAATATATAGTTTATAGGCGTGTGTACATAAAACTAAAATACCTATTATTGTTATTCTAATAATTAAACTCATTCTTTGTTTTCTGGTGAATCTCATGAAAAACAATCCACACGTCCCCCAAATACAAACTGTCCCTCACCTGTTCCCCTTTCCTCCTGGCATTGGATTAGGGCCCCTTTGACAGGAGTGAATGACATCACCAGTTCAAAAACAGTTGCTTCATTTTCCCTTTCTTTATACAATTAATTACTGTTTTCACATAATTTGCTGAAGTGTTTATGTATTTTCCTAATTGAGCTACTTCAAAAAGTTCCTTTTTTCTTAGGACGCCATGTTCACATCCCCCCATTTTCAAGTGAAGCAGCACAAGGAGAGTCTCAGCAGACATCAGACACCATGGTTTGCCTGAGACTATCCTGGTTTGTGACTATGGTTCTGACTGATGTGTGGAGCACCCTCTACACTCTCAGGAGTGTCCGGGTTTGGGTAATAAATGATGTGGTCTCTCCGGGTCTACATGACCACAACTCACCTGAGTGATGGCAAGCAAGGGTGCCTCCAGTCCACTGCTCTTTTTTTTTTAATATTTATTTATTTAGTTAGTTAGTTAGTTTTGACAGAGAGAGATACAGAGACAGAGACAGACAGAGAACTGAACTGGGGGAGCTCCCAGTTCAGCACATGGTTCTGCACGGGCCGGGGCCCAGACTCGATCCCCAGTCCCCAGCGCTGCAAAGTGAGCATTCAACCCACTGAGCCATCCCGGCTTCCCCTCTTTTTTTTTTTTTTTAAGATTTATTTATTGTTTTTGAAAGAAGATGAGAGGAGGGAGGTGGGGGGAGGGCCCAGAGCAGTCTCCATAGTTGTACATTAGTTGTGACATGGGTTCATTCCACACAGGTGGATGTGGGGCTATGCAAGGATGGAACCAAACCAGGTCCTCCCACAAGGCAGGTGAGAACCTTCACCACCATGCCATCCTGGCGATTACCAGTTGCACTGCAGTTTAGCTTATGGAGTTTGCACAGGCCAGGACCAGGATCGAACTCCAGACCTCTCCATTGTGAGACAAGCACTCAACTGCTGAGCTATCTCGGCATCCCTTCAACTGCTCTTTTTATTACACTGATGAAACAAAGACATAGAGGAACAGAGGGAGGTTATCACACACAGACATGAGAAAATGAATTTATGTGGGTCTTTTGTTGAAGGGAATCCTTCTGTAAGCAACTTTCAACCATTTCTACATGGGGCTTTTATATGTAAGACTTCTTGTAGAAAAATTTCCTTTATTTAAATTGGAAAGTTGGGGAAGCCGGGATGGCTCAGTGGGTTAAGCGCTCACTTTGCAGCGCCAGGGACAGAGGATCGAGTCCCGGCCCCGGCCCGTGCGGAACCATATGCTGAACTGGGAGCTCCCCCAGTTCAGTTCTCTCTCTGTCTCTGTATCTCTCTCTCTCTCTCTCTCTCTCTCTGTCAAAATAAATAAATAAATAAAAATATATTACATTGGAAAGTTTGGAAGTGACCGCTCCATTCCTTCCAGCAAAATTCTAGGAAACCATGTCCCTTGCCTGCCTGTTAATCTAGCAGGAATAACAGCAGCATGTCCTTATGTGGGATTTTACCTGAATAAAGTCTGCATGAACAAGATGAACATCTAAATTGATGCTATTTGCCATAGCTGCTGGGCTCAATCATAGTACCGAAGAGACTTAGGAAGGCACACGGGGTGCCCAGACCCATGTCCACAGCAGCACTCCCCAAGGATGCAGCTCACATAGGGGAGGCACAAGAGCCACTACCCCTGCATTTATAATTAATTCTTGATTTGCAGGTAAAGAGGAACAGACATTAATAAAAAAAAACACAGAAAAAACTATGTGTTCTTAGATCAACTTGGGGGAATCCAGTGTTTTCTTGAGAACTTAGTTGAATGTTATACCCCATGACACCCCAGAGAACTAGATACTGCCATTATTGCCATGTTACGTGAGGAAACTGAAGGTTGAAACGTCAAGGTAACTTCCCCAAGATGAGTGACAGAACCAGAATTATTTTGGGTTGCATTTTTAAATTGTGAAATGTGATTTCATGAAATAAAACATACACGTAGACTATAATGAATAATTATAAAGCAAACACCCATTAACTGCTACCAAAGAAACAGAACACTGTCAGAACTCTAGAAACCACCCTCCCACCCCCATCCTGGGTCCCTTCTCCATCCTGCTTCTCCCCAAGGTAAATTCTGGCTTGACTCTTAAAAGCAATCACTTTCTTGCTTTTATCATTTTTACCACCTATCAATGTACAAAGCCAGGATTTCTACTCTGGTCTGGGAAACTCATCTATGCTCTTAGCCTCAAGATGTGTCTTCTTATGTTCTATCAGTTGCTGAAAGATGAGTTTAAGTCAGACTTGTTTCTCCTTTCAATTTATCAGTGTCTGCATTATGTATTTTGAGGCTGTTGTTACGACACATACCAATTTAGAACTATTTTATCTCCCTTTTATCATTACACATACCTATTGCTCTCTAATAATGATTCTTAAAAGTGTTATTTATAGCTTATAGCCTTAAAGTCTCATTTATCTGATAGTAATAATGCTCCACCAGCTTTCTTTGGGTTCGTCTTCATGGTATCTTTTTCCATCCTTTTTCTGCCTCAATAAGACTTAGAGCATCTTTCTATTACATATTTGTGTGGCTTCTGGACCTATTTGCAAAGTCATTGATACTTTTTAGTTCTGAAATACAAGACTAGAAAAAGAAATAAGGGAAAAGTAAAACAAAAAGAGGTGAATGAGTCTAAGTCCTAGGTCAAGCCTCCAGCCCGACTTGCACTCTTTGGGCAGCTATTATTTCTATGCGAAGAAAGGCTGCAGACAGGTTTCAATAAATCAGAGCACTTCATCAACATAACACTCATCCATGTAGGTTACGTCTAATGGCACCAGATTAGAAAGCTATTTATTCACAGGTATTTGTTACATAAGCACACTGGAGTATACAGTATAAATCAGTCACACATTAGTCACTACAAGTTAAACTATTCTATTAGCCAGGAGACTCCTGCTGTGGTCGCAGGAGGCCCGTTCTCCACGGCAGGAGCAGCAGGGAGGGGCCGAGTCCTCACTCCTCAGCACTCTGTGTGCTGACATAGTCCTGCAGAAGTGCCTGCACCTCTGCCCGCCGGCTCATCTTGGTGGCCTTGCCCTGAAAGCGGCCTCTCTTCCCCGCTCCTTTGCCTTCCAGCACCTCAGCCACCCTGGGGGAAAGAGATATAGTCAAGAGGAGGTCTTTGAGGGAAAAGCCACAGAAAAACCAAGGCAGCCATGAGTCTTTCCCAGTGGGTTGAGGGGAAGGGAGAGGAAGAGACAATTTCTAGAAATCCTTAAAAATACTTGTACATGTGCCCAAAGATATATGTACCATGTTTGTTGTATGAATGAATAACTGGAAACAACAGAAGTGTCTATAAAGAAATAGAGAAATTACGGGAGCCTCCAGGGAGCAGGGGAAATGTACACTAGGGGTAAGGGGCTGCAGAAACACACCTGTGGGAAGCAGTGAGGCTAATGGGGGATGAGCAAGTGAGGGCGGCCACTACTCAGTTCCTCGTACCTACTACCATGTGAGAATGTGGGCCAGGGTACCTTTTATTCCCACCTTTTTTTTTTTTTAATTATTTTTATTGTTTTTGACAGAGAGAGATACAGAGAAGTGGGAGGGCCCTGAACAGTCTCCACAGCTGCACATCATTGGTTTTTCCACATAGTTTCATTCCACAGGTGGGCGCAGGGCTGCAGAGGGCAGGAACCAGGCCGGGGTCTTACCCCGGCAAGAACTGAACTAGGGGCACTCCCCAGTTCAGCACATGGTTCCACATGGGCTGGGGCCGGAACTTGATCCTCCATCCCCGGGGCTGCAAAGTGAGCACCTAACCCACTGAACCATCTCGGCTTCCCCTCCCCTCTTTTTTGAGAAAAGCTATTATCTGTACATTTTTACATAAAAATCTCTGATTTTAAAATCTAGCAACTAATTTAAAATTTCCTAAATAGTACATATGCCAAACCAGTCTATAGGCCAATTCTGATGCCTGTCAGAATCTCTGCTTTAAAGGCTTACGTTTTTCAAGGGGAAGCAGGGATGGCTCAGTGGGTTAAGCACTCGCTTTGCAACGCTGGGGACCAAGGATCGAATCCCAGCCTCGGCCCGTGTGGACCCATGTGCTGCACTGGGGAGTTCCCCCAGTTCAGTTCTCTCTCTGTCTCTGTATCTCTCTCTCTCTCTCTGTCAAAAACAATAAAAAAAATAAATCCTAAAAGCTTACGTTTTCCTACAATGCTTTACAGAGCCACTGAGGACTCTGAAAACCCTAAATGCTAAAAATAACAGGGAGCATACCACACCACCACATCTAATATGAACAATATGAACAATAATATGACAACACAAACAATAATATAAGTGTAAAAAAGACCAACAAAAGTTCTAATTTTTCTCTAACAGCTGCATCAATGCCTTTTAAAATTTTGTCTCAAAATCCTAATTTCCCCCTCAAAGAGTTAGTACAGTAGACTCTCATTAATAGGAACTCAAGCAACTGGCAAACAAATCAAATAATACATTTATCCAGCCCAGGTGCCAGTTAACAGAGAGTCTACTTACACTTCTCTGGCATTTACCAATCCCCATGGGTGCCAGTTAACTGAGAGTCTACTGTACCTCTGTTTTGCTCGTGTCTTAAGCACCTGCTTCATCTGCCTGATAACCCAATACCTGCATTCATGTATCACTTATGAATCTCAATTTCTAAAAGAAAAAACAAACCATGTCAGAGATCTGAAGTCAAAGATCTGAATTCAAGTCTCAGTTCTGCCACTTTAACTGAGTGCCAGACACAGGTGTGCTGTGCCTCATCTGTAAAACTGGGAATGGTGGTGGTAAAAATTATTTCTGCTCAGCCCACCTCAGGGGCCTGTGATGTGAATCAAAATGAGATTGCAGATGTGGTGGCTCTTGTCACGGGTAAAGGGCTGTATTAGTAGGTTAGGCTTATAGGCTCTCCTACCCATACAATGCAGGCCACGGAAGGTTACCTGGGCCCCAGGGTTTCCAC
This sequence comes from Craseonycteris thonglongyai, assembly GCA_004027555.1. Classification (NCBI taxonomy): domain Eukaryota; kingdom Metazoa; phylum Chordata; class Mammalia; order Chiroptera; family Craseonycteridae; genus Craseonycteris; species Craseonycteris thonglongyai. The sequence goes on along the minus strand of PVKE010034144.1, from coordinate 3,480 downwards.
GGCCTCGGCTGGCCCTGCCAGTAAGAATAGCCCAGCACCTTTTTCATCGCCCACAGTTAAGAACAGGAGAGTGTCCTAGAAGGTAAGACAAGGAGATGAACCCTGATACATAGGGATATGGGGTCAATCCCCTAAAAATCTGTCTCAAGAACAGATTTTTAAATCATGTTGCAATTCTAAATGTTATCAAATCAACATGCTATACAACTTAAACTTACAAAATGTCATATCTCAATTAAAAAAAATTTCCCCCCCTTAAACCATAAGTAATGTTCTAGATGAGTGATAATGCAGCCCCTACATTCCGACCCACCAGGACCAAGGAGCTATTTGAGAGTGACTATGGAACTTAGGCTCAACATTAAGGAGGCAGAAGGCTGCTGACCATGGCAAAGCATAAAATGCCTTTCATGATCTGACTCCTGCCATCCTTTGCAGCCTGGTCACCACCCAACACCCACATACCCCTGCCTGCCCACCTTTGCTCCCTTGTCTATCGAAGACCACTAAGCAGTTTCCAAGGCCCCCTCCACTGAAACCTCCCCACCTTTTCAGGTAATATGCTCCTCTACCTCTACCATTTACCACCCTAAATTATAACCATCGACATACATGTTTGTCTCTGACTAGAGTGAGCTCCCTGAGAATCAGTACTCTCTACAGAAGAATTATGAAATGAAAAAAGATGCACACACTGCTTGGCCCTGAGTAGGTATTCCAAAAACTGCTTTTTGAAAAAAATACGAGAGCTGGAAATCACTAAGCCCCAAACTGTAAGGACGAGCAAGAGCAGCCGAAGCTAACGGAAAAGGAAAACAAAAGGGATGGCCTTCAAAGGCCTGGCCAACCCTATTTCTAATATCAGGCCCTTAGCACACATCAATCTAGGTGGCTTAGAGGAGTTCCAACTCTGCTAAAAGGAGCTCAGATGCTGGTCAATGTCAATACCACAGACCTAGCTGAACACCTAAAACAAGAGCCAGGCTCACAGCTCTGATAATAAGAAAACAGTACTGAGTGAATTTCCACTCCCTACTCTTCACGTGGTCATGTGGAGAGACTTCAGCTAAACTAACGCCCTCATTTAGGTCACTATCCAGGGGACATAGAGAACTTCATGCTCCACTTACCTCTGACCGGGTCTCATTGGCAATGATATTCATGAACTCAGAATCACCCTCCTTCCTACAACAAAGGACACAGACACGAGATCCAGGTTGGAGTGGGAGCTGGGAAAGCACAGGAAGCCCAGCCTGCTGCCTGTCTGTGTGAACACCCAGACTCCCTTAGCAAAGAGAAAGAGAGCTAGCTGAGACCAGCAAGACGTCCTTCTTATTTATCATCAGCAGCTCATAACAAGTTTTGCATTTGTTTCTGTCTCCCTTCAATAAGATTCACCTGGGTAAGTGGAGCTCTATTAGACAGTGAAGCAGGTGAAAGAAGGTGCTCATCAAAGTTACAGTGAAGATGTTTCTATCAAACCAAAGAAATCGGGAAGGTAGCACATTTCTTGGGGTCTACTCGGCCTTGAGAACAGTAGTGAGTGACCCGATGCCCACTATGCACTGCATACAGGAGAGTCTGAGCCCTAATGCCCAATGCACCCTGCCCTGTCTCTCACCTGTGTAATGCGACCACACCTCCCCAGTCTGGGCTGTTCCTGAGGCTGTGGGCAATGTGCACAGCCAGGTCTCTCAGCAGACTCAGGTTGTTCTGAAATGGGTGCCATAACTCAGTAGACAGGTGGAAAGGGTAACACCTTCCCTCCACTTCATTGTCCCCTCACTCCCCCCACCCCAACAAACCATACATCTGGATAGGCGGAGGGGCTGAGTCTGGGGAGCCTATGCCAGGCAGAACCCACGCCCCCTCCACCCTCCATGGAATAATCACCTTCTGCAGGAGCTTGGTGGTGTTCTGCAGCCTTTTCACTGCTTCCACGTGATCCTCTGCTCCACACCTGTAAGAGAAAGGTCCAGGGAGATCTGCCCAGCTTCCCAATTGCTTATGGTGTTGGGCATACATCAATGCCTTCTTAAAGAGTGTCTCTCCTTCCAGATGGGGACCTAGGGACATTCCCAAGGTGTCTTAGGCAATCTGGCAGAGGTGGGGGGAGGAGAGGTAGATATGAAGGAATAAACAATTTTATGTGGGTCTGATTTACAAAGCACCTAAATCATTTCTGATCATATCTTAACCCCAGAGACAGATTAGTCTGTCTGCCTTATAAGTAGGAAGTCTAAGTCCTAGGGTGTTCAGGATCTAAGAAACAGGAAGTAATAGAAGGGGGCATACTTAAGCAGAGTGGTCAGTGCTTTTTCAGTTCCATGACTTTTCTCCATCCACTTCAGCACCCGGTTCCCAGCCAGGAATATCAGGTTGGTTTTGTTCTTTTTCCCCTTCTCAGTGCCCAGAAGTTTAATGACCTACATGAGGCAAGTGGGCAACACACATACATGCAGAAACCCGGCTGGGTGATGGACCCAAGCACAGGAGATACCTAGGCCTCCCCCACAGACTCAGAAGCAATAACGAAGTGATTTTACTCCAACACCTCAACTGTGTCCTACTGCCAGTGACAGCCCTGCTGTGATCCTCCACTCCCCTAGCACCCTCTCCCCCAACCTGTCAAAAGCTCTTTATCACCTACCTGAAGATCACTGAGATTGCTCACATGGGTCCCACAGCACATGTTAGAATCAACGCCCTTGATGGTAACAACTCGAATGGGCCCAGCATGATCATCCGGCAAACCCCGGCCCCTCACCTGGAACACAGGGGACAAAGAAGGGCTGTCTGGATTCTGATGAGGAGCCCTTGGAGGGTCTCTCTACAAAGACACCCCACTGGCTCTCCCCTCACCTTCTCCACCTCAGGATCACTCAGGCTCAGTTCTTGAACATTCACAGGCAGCCGATCTCTGATTTTTTCATTGATACTCTGCTCAATGGCCTCTACTTGCTCTGTAGTCACAGAGGGGCTGTCCAGCTCAATCACACTCCGGAATCGGCCTAAGTCCCTGTCAGAAAAGTAGAGTAGCCACAGGATGCTGATGGTGACGATAATATCAGAAAGTTTACAGTTTACAAAGAATGTTCATGTAAATTATCTTACTTAATCCTCAAAAAAATTCCATGAGGGAAGCCGGGATGGCTCAGTGGGTTAGGCTCTCACTTTGCAGCCCCAGGGACCAAGGATCAAATCCTGGCCCCGGCCCGTGCGGACCCATATGCTGAACTGGGGAGTGCCCCCAGTTCAGTTCTCACCGGGGCGAGACTCCAGCCCAGTTCCTGCCCTGTGCAGCCCCGCCCACCTGTGGAATGAAACTATGTGGAAAAACCAATGATGTGCAACTATGGAGACTGTTCTGGGCCCTCCCCCTTCTCTCTGTCTCTGACTCTGTATCTCTCTCTCTCTCTCTGTCAAAAACAATAAATAAAGCTATAAAAAAAAATAAAAAAAAAATTCCATGAGGCAGAG
>PVKE010034143.1:0-11258 GCA_004027555.1 Craseonycteris thonglongyai | reverse complement strand
AACCAGGAGAAGCTTCTGGAAGCACGTGGCCCCACCCGCCAGAAGCACGATGGCAGCTTACAATTTGAACACGGTTAGCTTCCCTGAGCCCCACTGGAGCTTTCACATCATGTGTCCCATGGAGCCAGGGCCGGGGCGTTCTTGGCTGGTTTATGTCAGATGGTGCAAGAAGGAGACATACTCCTGGAAGGAGAAGAGGGAAAACGGGGCCGAGGATTCAGGAAGGAAAAAGCTGCACCGTTAGCTCTACGTTCTTCACACAATGTAGGAGTTACAAATGTTATAATGGTCTGTCATAAGGGTCCAGTTATTTTGCTAATGTTTTGGTTGGCTTTGTGAAGTTTAAAAACAGAAAGCTCATTTAAATTAGAGTTGGGATGGCCTGTAGAGGTAGCTCTTGTACCCTACTGCTCGCTCGTTAGCAGTTACCCCGAACAGGAGGAGGTATCCTGTCCACCTGCAACAGGAAGATGCTCTTCTACTCTACTCCTCCGGCAGGAAGAAGATCCTCTCCTGACCACGCGGCCACCAAGCCGATGAAAGACCGTTTACAGCTCAGCCAATGAAAAGGCACTACACTTGGAACTCCCAGTTTCCTCCAATGAACTCTGTTTAAAACAGCCCCTCTGAACTCTTCCTTTCTTCTATAAAAGAACATTCCTCCGGGTATAACTCACCATTAGGCACCATGCCTCAAGTTGCAATTTTTCATTGTTCCTAAATAAACCCATTTTTCTGGCAACCGATTTGGCTTGTCTATTTGCTAAAGGTCTATTTGGATGTGTACCCAGCACACTATTTATTTCTTTGAGGATATCATCCCAAAGGGTAAGAGAAGAATAGAATTCTTTTGCTTTTGTTGAGAGATTGTGGCAGATTCTGTTGTATCACCTCCTGGTTCACAGGGGATCTATGTAAGATTAGTATTTTTCAAACTTTTGGGGTTCAGGATCTCTTTACATTCATAAAAATAAATGAGCACATTCAAAAAGCTGCGATTTAAGAGGATTATATCTACTAATATTTGCCCTATTTGAAATTAAAATTGAAACATTTCAAAATTATGTATTTATTTTAAAATAAATCCACTTATTATTTTACACATTAACACATTTTAATAAAAAAATCACTCCTTTGCAAAGTAAAACATGAGAGGAGTGGCATGGTTTTATATTTTTGCAAATGTATTTAATTAAAGTTCTGGCTTAAACAGAGTCTCATACCTGCTCCTGCATTCAATCTATTCTGATAGGTTCTGATTGAAATATATGGAGAATACAAGTCTCACAGAGATATGCGCAGTGTCATTTTTATTCATGTTTTCAAATAATTGTGGATATTCTACTTTGATACTAAACTCAATCTTGGCAAGTGGTAGTTTCTGAAATGTTAGTTGCCATGTAGAATTTGAAACTGTATCAATGTATTCTTTATACTCTATTACATTAAAATCCATTGGTTTCTTTTAAACACTGAATAGATCTTTTACCTAGGCATAATTTTGTAACACTGGTCATTTGAAAAATATTTGTTCACTGAGTTTAGCAAACCTCCAAATGTTGACACATTTCATTATACCATACCAAAAAAAAAAATTGCATTAGTTAATTTCACCACTTATCTCGTCCTAAAAGTACTGGAAAGTCACTAAATCGAGGTAGTGGATAAAAGTTTTCATAAAATTTAATTTTCTCTTGAAAATAAATTTTATCATAGGTAAAAATACATGTTAATTTTCTAGAAGTGATAGGCTCACTGCATTCACTTTTGGGGAAAATGTCTGGCAAACACCCAGTTGTGAATAACTGTAGATTGTTTGTCTGTTCTTTCCACCAGAATGGTGGTGCGTGAAAAACGAGGCTGGTTCGGCCTGCAACTTTAACAGTTGCACCAATGCTTTCCCTCAGAATAGCAATTTCATGTTGGTGTACAACAGAACTGCCTCAAGCATGCGTTCCATTTAATCTCACTGAACACGTGCATTAAAATAATGTGTATTTGGGGTTGAGATTTCACAAAAGTAAAACAGTCTAGTACTTTATCAGAAGCATTCAGAGGTGAGGTTGCCTTTTTTTATTTTTCATCTGAGTGTGTGATGGTGAAGACAATGATGACCGCCAGTCTATTTGGTGCTTCTGCTGTCATGACACTAAGGCCCCGGCAGCTGTACGCTCCATGGCTTTTGCACCAGATGCAGGTATCAACAGAGTAAAAAGGCAAAAGCGGTCTCATGTCACGGAGTTCCTGAGGGACGCTCAGAGACTGCCCAGGTCCACGTGGCATGCTGTGAGTTGCTGGTGAAGACAGGAAAGAGAAGACCGTTAAGCCCAGGGGCATTTCACATTTTAGGGGTTGGGCTGAGGAGGAGGGCTTATCAAAGAAAAGTGAGGAGAGGCCACTGAGGAGGTCAAAAGAGAACTGGGAGGAGTAAGGTGTCATTCCAAGAATGAAGAAGCCAACAGCCTGGAAGAAAGACTGATTCCCGAGGAAATGCTGGCATTTACTGTGTCTCTTGTTTTGTATATCCTGAGCTTTCACATCTGGGGGCCTTGTGGACTGTGGAGGGTCTGCCCTTCCCAGAGCAGTCAGTTCCCAGAGATCAGAAACAACTGGATCTTGAGCACACTTTTCAAGTACAAGCCCATGGATCCAGAGCCCACCCCCACCCTCCACTCTAATCACCTGCCCTAATCACCCAGGGACAGGTACCAGACTACTACAGATGGCCCCTGCGTTCCAGAGCCTGCTGAAATGATCCAAACCAGCCAGCCTCAGCCTGCTTACCTGCCTTGCCTGTTCCTTCTGCGGACTCCACAGGCTCTTGCTCATAGGTGCTCCCTTGACCTCTGCCTGCCTGACCCTGGCCCTTCCCCTGTGTGGCCCCACAAAGAGGTGGTATTCCCCCCAGCTCTTGAGAAACCATGTTTTCAGGGACAGCCATTTCCTGATCTGTTGGCCTTACCATACCTCAGATTCTCCGTTAGTACTCTATATTTTTAGAACTGACTCTGGATGGTGAGCACACAATGCAATACAGAAATGCTGTCAATGTAGATTTGGACACGTGGAATCTATATAATTTTTACCAACCAATATCACCCCAATGCATGTAATAATAAAGATTTTTTAAATTAAAAAAATAATCTATATTTTAAACAATAGTGATAGTGATTATGGACAACTTTTCAAGGGCATTTTACTATGGAGAGGAATGGAAAACTGGAGGGGAATACGAGGTCCAGATATTACAGTCTATTTGCACGCTGACAGTGACGATCTTATGAAAGGGGGGAAGGTATGATTTGGGGGAGGGGGATGAAATCAGTGCAGAAATGAAGTGGCCATCTCAGGTGTTTGGATAGTTCATTTATTTCAACAGGAGGGAAGGCAGAGGGCAGATGCAGGTAGATACATGAATTTGGCCGTTAAAAGAGGTGGGAATTCTCTCGTTCGTGTTTTTCTCTTGGTAAAACAAGAAGCAAGACCACCAGCTAGAACTTGGCTGGGGAGGAGGGTGTGTGAGATGTGAGGAGAGGGGAGATGGGACTTACGAATGGGAGAGTAAACAGTTTAGGGCAAGGTTGTCAGATTGCCAGTCAACACTAAAGACCCATCTGAGGTTCAGGGTCATAAATTTCAGGTAAGGTGAGTTAGCTTGATTGTGTGATTTTCCCAAGGAAGAAATATGGAATCAACAGAATTTAAATAAACTTGTTATTTTAGAACAATTTTAGATTTACAGAAAAACTGTAAAATTGTACAGTTTCCATATAACCCATATCCAGTTTCCTGTATTACTAACCGCCTATCTTAGCATGACCCATTTGTTGCAATTAATGACCGTATTGATACATTATTTTTTTAAAGATTTATTTTATTGTTTTGAGAGGTGAGAGAGAGGGGTGGGGGTTGGGGGAGGGCCTAGAGCAGTCTCCACAATTGTACATCATTAGTTGTGATGTGGTTTCATTCTGCACAGATGGATGTGGGCCATGTGGAGTGGGAACCGAACCAGAGGCCTTCTGCGTGGGAGGCGAGAGCCTTCACTGCCATCCCGGTAGTTACCGATTGCACAGCAGTTCACCAGCCTGGGCCAGGAATCGATCCCCAGACCTCGAGGTTGTGAGGCAAGTGCTCAACCACTGAGCTACGCCGGCATCCCCGATACTTTTAACAATATTCCCTACTTTATTCAGATGTCCTTAGTTTTTACCAGCTCTCTCTCTCTGTTTGTTTTGTTCTAGGATTTCATTCAGGTTATACTATATTTAGTCGTCATGTCTCCGTAGGCTCCTCTTGCTTCTGGCAATTTCTCAGAATATCCTTGTTTTTGGTGACCTTGACAGTTTTGAGGAGTGTTGGGCAAGTATTTTCTAGAATGTCTCTTGTTTGGAATTTATCTGATGTTTTTCTCGTGAATAGATTGGAGTTACGGGTTTTTGGAAGGCAGACTAGAGAGGTAAAATGCCATTTTACCTTATACCTTCTCAAGGCTACACCGTATCAACATGACACACCTGTGTTGACATTGACCTTGACCACGTGGCTGAGGTAGTGTTTGTCAGATTTCTCTACTGTAAAATCACTATTTTATCCCCCTCTCCATACTGTCCCCTTTGAAAAGAAATCCCTGTGTGCAGTCCAGACTCAGGGGCCAGGAAGTTATGTAGTTTCTTATACTCATATAGTATTTGTATTCCTCTGCACAAGAGATGTGTTTATTCTCCTCCATTTACTTATTTATTCAATCATTTATTTATATCAGTATGCAGTCATGGATATTTACTTCATACTTCGGGTTATAATCCAATACACTTTATTTAGCTTGTTGCTCAAATTGTTCCAGCTTTAGCCTTTGGGAACTGTTTCAAAAAAACTACTGTGTCTCTTTAACATCATTATGGGTTTTTTAAATTTATATTTTTGAGGACTTCTTCACTTTCTGACACTAAAAGATGCTCTAGGCTCATTTTATATATTTCTTACTCCAGTCCTAGAATCAGCCATTTATCTGGTGGTATTCATTTCCTAAGTTTAGTTTGTATCTTTCTAACTTTAAAATACTCGAAAATAAATGTACAGCTCAATGAATTATTATAAGGAGCACAGCCTTCCAGTGTTGTGTCAGAGTTGGCTCACACAGTCTCCTAAGATCTGTTTGCTCCATTTCTTCCCAACTTCACATACAATTAGATCACGCTGGTAGCCTGGGACTGGCCCTGGTGGTAGTATTTATGAGTACATGATGAATATCAGGAAATGCTACAAATTAGGGCTTTCTTTCCCCCTGGAGAGCTAGTCGCTAAATACTAGCAAATCACTGCTTATAACCATCACCCAAGTCAAGAAATAAAACCACAAGTTAATAAATAAAACTTTGCCAGCCACACGAGTAACCCTACCATGTATCCCATCATAGCCCTTTCTCACCAAAAGTAACCGCTACTGTGACCTTTAAAGATTTATTTTTATTGTTTTTGACAGAGACAGAGAGAGACAGAGAGAAGGGGGAGGGCCCAGAGCAGTCTCCACAGTTGACAGCATTATTTTGCCATGTAGTTTCACTCCACAGGTGGGTGTGGGGCTGCGCAGGGCAGGAACTGGGCCGGGAGCCTCCTGCATAGGCCCCGGCAAGAACTGAACTAGTGGCACACCCCATTTCAGCATATGGGTCCACATGGGCCAGGCCCGGTATTCAATCCTCAGGCTCTGGGGCTGCAAAGCAAGAGCTTAACCTGCTGAGCCATCCCAGATTCCCCCTATTCTGATCTTTACAGTAATTATTCATGTTTTTTAAATAGATTTTCTCACCCATGTGTCAATCCCTAGACACCATAATTATTATCACACATTATTTTTACCCTGATGAATATTTTAAGGCCTTTAATCTATAGACCCTCTCTCCACCCATTTTATTTTATTTTATTTTCTTAAACAATTTATCTTTTGAAGCATGTATGTCATTTTATCTGTTGACTTTCCCCAGTCTGGATTTTACTGATTGCATACTCATGGTGTAGTTCAACGTGTTTCTTTGTACTCTATTATTTATCAATCAAATTGACATTGATAGAATATTTTACCTAACAATAGCAGCATACACATTCTCTTCAAGTGTCCATAGGATATATCAATAAAACCACAACCATAACACAAACCTGAACAAATGTAAAAATGAAACCAAAAAGAGTGTCTCTGATCACAATAGAATTAAACTGAAAAACAACAACTGAAAAATAACAGGTAAATGTCCAAACACTTGGCAACTAAATAACACATTTCAAAATAATCCATGTGTTAAAGAGGAAATCTCAAAGGAAGTTAAAAAAAATAACATTGAAGTTACATAGATACAGTGTATCAAAATTTATGAGACACAGCTAAAGCAGCGCTAAAAAAACAAAATTGTAACACTAAATACTCACATTAGAAAAAAAGATAATCTCAGATCAATAGTCTACATTCCCAGCTCAAAAACTTAGAAAAAGAAGAGCAAAATAAATCCAAAAGATGCTTAAGAAAGGAAGTCATGGAGATCAGAAAACAGTGAAATTCTAACAGAAAAGCAGTAGAGAAAAATGAATAGAAAAAAAATCAATCTCTTTCAACCTGGAACCTATGTAATTTTTATCAACTAATGTCACCCCAATCAATTTAACAATTAAAAAAAATGTATTTTAGTAAAAAAAAATCTAGCTGTTTCAAAAGATCAACTGAACTGACAAACCTCTAGCAAGACTGGCATTATAAAAAAGAATACACAAATTACCAATTTTAAGACTGAAATAGGGAATAGATGCTCTAGACATTAAATGAGATAATATAAACAACTCTATATAAATTTGGCAAATTAGATAAAATAGACCAATTCTTCAAAAGGCACAAACTACCAAAATTCACCAAATATGGAATTCATAATTTGAATTGTTCTATATAATTATTAAAGAAATTGATTTATTTTCAAAACTCTCCCAAAAGAAATCTTGATACCCAGATGGCTTTATTGAGAATTCTCCCAAATATTTAAAGAAAAATTAGCACCAATTCCACATAATCTATTCCAAAAAATAGAAGAGGAGGAAACAGTTTTCAATTTATTTTATGAAGCCGGTATTACTTTGATACCAAAACCAAGGACAGTACAAGACAAGCAAACCACAGGCTAATATTCTTCATGGACATCAGTGCAAAAATTATTAACAGAACATTAACAAATAGAATTCAGCGACATATTACAAAACTATGTACCACAACTGATGTTTATTTAAAAAAAATGTAAGGCTAGTTCAATATTTTACAGTCAAACAATGTAATCCACCGTATTAACAGGCTCAATGAAGTCACATCAGCATATCAGCTGATGCAGAAAAAACATTTGAAAAATTCAATACTCATCCATAATAAAACTTTTTACAAGCTAAGAATAGAGGGGAACTGATTTCTGGCCAGATGGTAGATTAGGTAAAGGCTGTGCTTGCCTCCTCTTATGATCACATCAAAATGACAACTAAACCACAGAACAACGATCATTGAGAACTGGCTGAAGTCTAAGCTGAACCAAAGTTCTGCAACTAAGGACATACAGAAGCAGCCACCTTGAATCTGGTCGGAGGGCCAGAGATGCAGAACGGGCTGGTTCCACCCCCATGTGTGATTACTAAAGATCAGGAGGGATATCTTGACTGTAGAGATCCCCCAAGAGGAGCGAGGGGTCCCGGCCCCACACCAGGCTCCCAGCCCAGGGTTCCAGTGCTGGGGAGAGAAGTCTCAGTAACTTCTGGCTGTGAAACCAGCAGCTGAGAGAGACGAAGGGGTGATGCAGTCCCAGGTGTCCCTCTTAAAGGGGCCATGCACAGACTTACGTGCTGATGGACTCACTGGCTGTGAGCTCCAGCTTTGGTGCAGCAGCTCAAAAAGTGCCAGAGGCTTATGGGGAGGAGCTGAGTTGTCTGGCTTCCAGTTGAAGGCTGAAGGAGCAGCTTTCTCCCACAGGAGTGCTGGCAGACCACTGTTTCCTTGTTGAGCCCTCCCCACTTCCAGTGTGCAGATGCAGGTGGCCACCATATCTGAGTCTCCATCAGCCCAGCTAACAAGGTCTGTTTACCCCGTTCTGGTGATTCCATGAGATCCTGACCCACCCAGAGTTTGGGCACACTTCCATTGGCTTTTCCAAAGACAGGTTCTGTCTTGGCTCATGTTGCACACTTTCCTAAAATCTCTCTGAAGTTTCACGAGCCCCAGAGAAGTAGCGTCTTGTTTTGGCATGTACCATACCTCGTGAGAAGCCCCAAGCCTGGCACGAGCTGCAGCTGGTCTTGGTTTGCAGGTTGGCTTCCTGAGGCCCTTCCACGCCCACTGCAGGTGGCAGGAATCTGCAGATTGTTTTGTGGCTCATGCCAGGTGGTCCTGGGCAGAATCCAGGCTGCAGCTGAACTTGGCCCATGGTGGGGCTCCTCCCAGGAGGCCTTGGGGCTGGCATACCCAGTGGCCAGCTTCAGGGGAACTTTCTGGAAACCGGAGGAATGTATTGTAGGCGGACACGAGCTAGACGTGCCACGTGCCCAACTATTATTCTTGTACTGTGGTGAAAGAAGACAATGGATTTTGAAGGACAGTTACCAATTTTTTCCCCAGTTTCTTTATTTTTCTGTCTTTCTCCTTTAATCATTAAAAAAAAAATAAATTTTTAAATGATAAACTTTTTTTCTAGTACAACTTAAATTTTGACTCAGAGGTTTTGATATGACATTTTTCTTTTCATGGCCTTTTTCAGATAGTTTGTATTTTCAGCTTGGATTTCTTCATTAGTCCAAGGACTATTGAAGATGATGTTTCTTAGTTGTCAAGCAGTTACATATAATATTTTGTAAAGTAATAATTTTACTATTTATTTCTAATTTTATTAAGAGAATGTGGCCCTAAAATTTGTATTTAAAAAAATGGGTTTACATTTTATGACCAAATACATAAAAGATTTTTAATACTGAGACATATATATGTATATCTTCCTTTTTCAAATGTTTTCTTTAATATCAACATCAAATTCAATTACATTATTTGATTTTTGTGTCCTTTCTTATTTTTGTCTTTTGTTATTTATCTAATTCTGAAAGAATTATTAAATTCTCTTATTTTAACAGCATTTACAGAATTAAGTTCCTGTATTTTTAATAGTTCCTATTAAACATTTAGCTGCCATGTTTTTTGGTGCAACAAGTTATTAACTATTACATCTTATTTTTAAAATTGAGCATTTACTATGACTTTCTGTCCTTTTCCTTTTGAATTTTTAAGTATTAAATCTAGGTGTTCTGATATTGATAATGCCAGTTGTCATGTATTTGTTTAGTATCTATTTCTCATTCATTTCCCCCCTAAGCCTTATTTCTCTAAGCTGTAAAATAGCAATAACTAAACATGCCTTGCCTTTTGTGAGACTAAAAGAAGATAAGGCTGAGAGAGTATTTGTAAACCACAAAGAACTACACATCTGAGTGATATTATTCCTTCTGCTACTGGGCCTACGAATCTAAGTTGTTGCTGCCTGACATTGATTGTATTATTATTGGATCACAACCACCCTATCTATTTTATCTTTCATCTATCTATCTAGCTTTCTATCTGTCTGTCTGTCTATCTATCTATCTATCTATCTATCTATCTATCTATCTATCTATCTATCTTCTATATAGCTAGCTAGCTAGCTATCATCTATCATGTATCTATCTAGCTTTCTAATCATCTATCTACCTAATCTTTTTATCTTTCTATTTATCTGTTCTAATTCATCATTCTAACTAATATAATCATTAGCTAGTAGACTGTTTCTACTATTCCAATGTACCAGGAGGAAAATTTATACCATTACTATTTTGGAACCCATAAATTATTGGATAAAAAATATGTTCACATTATTTTCTTACTATTTTGTGTCTAAAACAAATACAACTTCAAGAAAACCAGTTACTATGAAACATCAAATAAAAAATACTCAGGTTAAATGCAGGAAATCAGAATTTTAAAATTGTTCTGAAATCACAATAAAGTTATAATCACAAGCAGTCACATGATGAAATAACTCTGAGCACATGTGTTCACTAGTCCCCATGCATTTGAAAAAAGGGTAAATTATGGACTCAACAAGTTTGTCCTTTCTTTGCCATGTTTCTATCTTGTCAGCAGTCACATCTTTCTATGTCATTAATCTAAGTTCTTCTGAGTTTCTTTGCATCCTTTGGATATTAAAAAAGGAAAATGCTTTTATTTCTAATCTTACTTTATCCTTTGGGTTTAAGTGTGTTTCCTATGAATAATGTATCAGTTTTTAAAATTCCATTGTGACAGTATATTTTGTTATAAAGATTTATTTTATTGTTTTGATTGAAGGTGAGAAAGAGAGAGAAGGGGAAGGACCCAGAGCAGTCTCCATAGTTGTACATCATTAGTTGTGTCATAGTTTCATTCCACAGAGGTGGATGCAGGGCCATGCAGGGCAGGAACCGAAGTGGGGGTCTCCCACATGGGAGGCAAGAACCTTTGGCACTGAGCCACCCCAACGGTTACCAGTCATACTGCAATTCAGCATACGGGGTTTGCACAGGCCGGGGTGGGGAATTGAACCCCGGACCTCATGATTGCAAGGCAAGTGCTCAACTGCTGAGCTATCCTGGCATCCCTGAGAGTGTATTCTTTTTTCATATGAGAATGTAACCTATTTATTACATTTGCATTTACAACTGATATTCTAACTATGTTTATGTTTAGTATACTTATATGTGGGGTTTGCTTTTATCTAATTTCCTTATTTATTTTTTCAAATCTGATGTGCCTATGATTATGTTTTTCACTTGTTAGGAACTTCTGCTTCACTTTTAATTTAACTAGATTTATTTAGCCTATTCTTTACCAATGCTCATAATCAAACTCATATATCACCACTATTATATGAAAAGAAGCTTTAGTTGTTCTCTTATATTTTAATAGAAAATGTCTTCTTTTTTAAAAAGCCTGATGTTTAGGGACTCATACAATTCACATTTAACATAATACTTGGACAAAAATAGTTTCCAACTTATTTTATTACCGTATTTCCCGGCGTATAAGACGACCAGGCGTATAAGACGACCCCCTAATTTTACAGTTAAAACATAGGTTTAGGCCTATATTCGCTGTATAAGACTACAGCCTCGGAAGTGGGGGGTAGTCTTATACAGCGAATATAGGCCTAAACCTATGTTTTAACTGTAAAATTAGGGGGT
>PVKE010034142.1:0-17547 GCA_004027555.1 Craseonycteris thonglongyai | reverse complement strand
CCCCCAGCACGGGGGGGGGGGGGACCCCAGCAGGACCACGCCCACAGCCCCCTCCCGGCCGGCGGCTCACCCCTGCTGAAGCGCTCCGCCTCCCCCCAGAAGGCCTTGTGCTGCTGCATGAGCAGCTCCTCCTTCCGCGGCCCGCTCAGCTTCCCCTCCGCCGTCAGCACCTCCAGGCTGCGGGCGATGGCGGCCAGGCGGCACCGGGTCTCCTCCCGCATCTGCAGCTTCAGGGACTCGACCGTTCTGGCCATGTGCGCCCGCCCCAGGGTTCTCTGCAGGGTGTCCTAGACGAGAAGCGCGCTGGACCTTAGGCGGGACATCCGGGTCCGGGGACGCTAACCGGCTCCCACCTGGTGCCTCCGCCTCCTGGGAGCGGAGCACAGACGAAGCAGCCCCCCTCGAAGCCCCCCGTGTCTGCTCCTGAGATGGGGACCCCATGGTCGCTCATGGGGACGCGGTCAGGCTGACACTTGGTAACACATGCAAAGTGCTTAGGACATACTGAGTGCTCCGTGGAGAGCCCCCCACGCCCCTGGGAAGGAACTAAAAATGCACATACCATCAAAGCCACCCCCTCCCACCCCAAATGGGCCTCTGGCGGCCACAGCCCGGGAAGAGCAGTGCAAAGAGAGACCAGGGGCGTCACAGCGGTTCTTGGCTTTTGAGCCCAAAGAGCCCGAGCGCTGGGGGTTTATGAGATTTCCAAGGTCACTCTGACTGTTGGAGCGCCGCCCCCGCCCCCTCCCCGGCGGCAGGCTTTAGAACTAGTCATGCATTACCGTTACTTAGGACGGGACTCTTGGAAAACACGCCCACCCCACGCTGGAAATGCTGACCAGAAGCGGGTCCTACAAGCCGGCACCGCTAGTCCTTGGGATGAGAGAGCAGATGCTCCAGGAGGGAACTCCACTGAAAGCCTGAGTGAGCCTCAGCCCCGCCCCTGGCATCACCCCTGCCAGCCTGCCTGTTCCAATCCCCCCTCCATAGCCTTCCACGGGCCCCTAACCACCCCCGGCTCAGGCCCCATCACTTCTGCCCTGAGCTACTGCCAAGGTCCATCCCTGGTCTCCCGGCTGCCCACCTGTTCCCTTAAGCTCTGCCCCCACATGGCAGGCAGGGCCTTTCTGAGCTGCAGACGTGGCCCTGCCGTTCCCTGGCCCAAACCTCACAGTCACTGCCTCCAGACCAAGTCCAGCCTCCTGGGCCTGGTGCATACGGCCATTCAGGAGTCTCCAGCCTTGTCCTATGCACATCCCTGCTCCCGGCCGCCCAGCACGCCCTGCTCAGCACCACCGGGCCTTTGCACATGCAGGGCCCTCCTCCTGGAATACCCCCACTGCCCAGCCTGGGCCTCACTGTCGGCTGAGCTGCACGGGTCTGGGTTCTAACAACGTGTGAGCGGGGGCAAGGGTAATGATCCCCAAGCACAGACAAGGACGCTGAGGTTTATCTAGAAGGCCACATAATTAGCCCAAGGGATGGTGGCTTTGATCCTTCCTCTCCTCCAATGAAACAAACCTGCCAGCAGCTAGCGCTCATGACCACCAGAGGGCGCAGGAGGACCAGCGCGGGTGCCAGTGTGGGCGCTGTCAGGGGCCCAGGAGGGTGACTTGGGGACAAGTGTGCCCAACAGCCCCTGCAGCTACCTCTGAGGTGGCTATGCACCCTCTGGACTTATATTCAAGGAAAGAGGGAGTGACGAGAGGTGAGCCTGAACAGAGGGTCGCCAGAGGGAAGGTGGGAAGAGGGAAGGGACGTGGGTCCAGTTGTCACCAGCTCTGAGCCTGTAAGCAGAGTCCTCAAATGGGCCCAGCCTTGAACTTGGCTCCACCCCTCTGAGCTGTAGGACCCTGGGGGCGGGGTCCTCATCTGACACCTAATTACCAGTGTTGCCGAGAGAATTAAATACATTGCAAAATGTAAAGCAGTTAAAGTAGCAGCCAGCACGTATGTAGTTAGTGCCCACGGACGCCCACTGTCCTCGTCATTGCCCGTAGCAAGCCCCATGTCACGCGTGGCATCTGCTTGTTCTCGAGCGTCCCCAGGAGACGTATTCTGATGACCTTGGGGCCCTTTTCAGGGTTCCTCCAGTTCTGACATTCATCCAACCACGTGAAGCGTTCCAGGGCCACCTGCCTAGGCTCAAATGCTCAGACACCGGCCCAGGAATTCACATTCTAGAGTGTATCAACTGTCCTGAGATGCAGGCAGAGCTGATCTGTCCCTCTTCTGTGCGAATACAGATTATAGCCCGTTCCACGTGTCGTTGCGACGATTTATGCCTGTCTGCCTGCTGACACGTGGCCCTCGGGAGTCTCATCACTAACATCCCGTGTGCCACCTTCTGTTCGAAGGGCCTGGTGTATTATTGTCCGCTCTCTAACACTCTCAGAGCTGCTGCTATTCTGATTCCCATTTCACAGATGATGAAACTGAGGCACAGAGAGGTTAAGTAACTGCCCAAGGTCACACAGCCAGCAAGTTAGCAGGACTGTGGTTTGAGCTCGGGTCTCTGGCTCGAGTCTGCAACACTGTTTCTATAACAGAATGTGGCATGCAGTAGGTGTTCATTAAATGCTGGTTAAAGGAAAAGCACACTGAGAACCTGAAGGATTCTTTACCTTTTTCCTATTTGGAAGTTTCTGGCTAATACTCAGGCCAGAGTCAGCTAAGGATACATTTTTTTTCCCTCTGTGTCAATATCCTGCTGACAGGATAATAATTAAACAAAGAGAAGAAAAAGGAGAAAAGGAAAAGTCTCCTTTGATGAACATTAATATCAGCCACCTTATCAAATTAAAATCCAATTCAAAGGGGCTTGGGCAGCAAACCAGGAAGCGGGGGCACAGGCTCGGCAACGTCATCCGACAGGATGGGGGTCCTAGGTGAGCCATGAGCAGGCTCCTTATCTGCTCCTTGTGAGCAAACTACCTGCCTACCATTCAGCAGTGCTGAGGAGGGAAAGGGACTACACGTGTACACGATGGGCGAACACACAGGAAGTTCCCAAACGGCGCTGTGCACAGGAGCATTTGCTAAAATGCACATCCTGACTCGGTGGGGTGGGGGGACCTGCATTTCCAACCAGCTCTCAGGTGACGCTCACGCTGCTGGAGCAGGCAGTTTGTGGAGAAGCGGCAGGAACCCGCTACACTTCAGCGGGCCTGCCCCTTGGACTGGGAGCTGAGGTCAAGGTGGCCGTGGGAGATTCCCAAGCCAGGCATAACCTGGGTGGGTGCACAGGCCTGGAATGCAGGTCATCAGTTCCCAAGGTCAGAGGAAGGGGAGATGGGGGCACAGTGCCCTGGGCCTTGCACACAGCTGGGTGAGCCCCAAACCCCCCACCAAGAAAGCCCCTGGTGACTAGGGTGTTATAAGTCACTGCACACTTCCCCAGGCACCGTATGCACCCAATCCTAGGACTACTCTTATAAACAGAGTAATTGGAACTCAGAGGGGTAAAGTAACCAGTTCAAGGTAACACAGCTTCAAGAGGCTGAGCCTAAAGTCCAAGTTGGATTTGCAGCTTCCTCTACACAGGTGGCTTGCATCCCCAGCTAGACATCAGAATTCTTCTGGGAGCTTTAAAACCAGTAATGCCAGGGCTTCCCTGTCAAACCCATCAGACTGGATCTCTGGGCATGATGCCGGGGAGATGGGCATTATTGGAAAGCTCCCCCGAGATTCATGGGGAAGTCTGGGGAGCAAACAAAACTCCACCCACACCAATGGGTGTCGACTCTGACTGCTCGCTGTGGTCACCCAGAGCTCTAAAAACTCCAGACAGCTGAAATCAGAACCTCTGGGGGCGGGGGGGGGGGGACTCATCTGGGACGCAAGCATCAGTACTTTTGTAAGCTCCCCAGGCAATTTCAATGTGCAGGCAGGGTTGAGAATCAGTGCTCTATGCTCCAGGAACAGGGGGCTGGCCAGCGTCCCCATGCCTGGGATGGGGGGATGGTGGATGTGGATGGATGGATGAAAAGATGAATGGATGGGGGGAGGGGGTGGACGGATGGACAGATGGACAGATGGATGGAAAAATGGATATATGAATAGTGGGTGGGTAAATGAATGGATGTATGGATGGTGGATGAATTAATGAAAGGAAGGAAGGAAGGAAGGAAGGAAGATATATGGATGTATAGATGGTAAATGTGGGTAGATGAATGGATGGATGAGTGGATGGATGGATGCTGGATGTGGGTGGGTGAAAGGATGCATGAATTCACTGCTTTTCTCTGGGCTTTATCTCCCCATCTACAGCATGGTGTTGCACTTAATGATCTCCACAGTGCTTCGTGCTTCCCGATTCCATACCTCCAGGTTAAGTGTCTTCGGGTCCCTCCCCGCCCCCTCCAGCATTACCAGAGCCTGCAAATCCTGGGAGTCATGCAACAGATCCTCGGCTGCCATCATTCTTTCTGTCAGAGTCGTCTCGAGCTGCCGGGCTTTGGAGCTGGAACACTTAAATTGGTCCACAAGAACTTGCTGGATGTTTTCCATGTGTCTCCAGAAAGCTTCCATCTGGGAAATGAGGATAAGAAGTGAGAGGTAGGGGGAGGAAACTTGGCTAAGAAAGCTATAAGGTTCAGGCTTGGGAATTACAGTCCATTCCTTATCACCAAGTGAGACTCTAACCATTCTACATTTCGGAGCCAGTTTATCTGGGCAACCATCACGTTCTCTGGAGGTCCCTCCTTGTCCCGTGGCAGATGCCAGGCAGTTTCCAGGTGGCTTTTCAGCGAACAGCAACGAGCTGCCGATACGGCAGGAAAAGGCAGGGAGAGCTGCCAGCTTGAACAGCAGAGGCTTAAACAGGCTGGCGTTCCCGCTGGTGTTGGAGGAGGGCGCGTGCATGGAACTTGACAGCGTGTGCTCCTGGAAGCTTCTAGATCTCTAAGGGGGATTAGCCATGTCTTGGAACGGAAAGTATGAACGGCGGTTTAAAGATTCGGTCTTGTCCGAAAAGTACAACCGAGCAACACGGCAGAGACGATGCTGACCAGGAAAACATTCTGCTTTCAAACCTGTCTTCTTCTCCCCACCCGCCTCTTAGCCGGAGCAGAACTGGGGAGGGCCCGGTGGCTGAGAACGTCAGGGCTGCAGTGTCATCGCGACCTCTCAGGACGCCTCGTGCGCCGACACCAGGAGTCTGAACTTAACGCACGGCGCGCGGGTCCTGTGCAGCTCTGTGCTTCGCGCGCTTCATCTCTAGATCGCTCACGGTGCGGGCGGGGGTCAGGACAGGCCACTCAGCTCACGAGAGGCAGACGCAGATCGGCTTCAAGTCCACTCAGCTCCCAGCTGTGACTATTTTCTCCATCGCGGCTCCACGTCTCGGACACTGGGACGGACGCTTCTTGCTGGACAGGCGGGGAAGGGGTCAGGGGGCAGTGGCACCAGAAGCCCTCGCTGGCCTTGCTGTGATGGCTAACGATGGAGAGACAGAGCCACCGAAGACGTCAGTCCTGCCAGCCACCTCCCAGGGCTGGGTGTCGCCAGGAGAGAGCCCACAACCCGTCTTGGAAAGTGGGGTCTCCCATTCCAGGGCCTCCTCCCGGCTCGGCAAAGCCTTTCCCCGCCCTGGCAGCAGCCGATCCCACCCGACCTCCCCCAGCACCCTCACGCGCACACCCTGCTCCTTCATGATTCTCTCCCGGCTCCTCCAAGTCCCCACGCCTCCTGCGCATCTCGCTTCTCTTTGGCTCCTGCTCCTTAACTGCGCACAGGATCCACGACGTGGCGCCGGCTCCTTCCTCCACCCGTCTACACACATCCCTGGGCCATAGGTGGCTCCATCTTTGGAGGTCGCCAACACTTCAGAGACTCTCCCGGGAACAATGACTTCTCTGCCTGAAATGTGCAGGCGTGCACCTGACGCTCCGCTGCTTTGGGGCGTCCGCGGGCCACGGGCACCCCGGCCGAGTGCCTGTCCTTAGCCAGCTCATCCGAAGACAGGCCTCAATCTCCACACCGTCTCACCGGAGTGCAATGCCGCCTCTCCATCCCTGGGCATCTCCAACTCAAGGTGGCAAGCCAGGACTCCCTCCTCCCGTCCCAAGCAGCCTCTCATTCTGGGGCCCTTGTTTCCATAGAACGGACCCTCACCCACCGGATCAGCTCTCCTGCTTTCCTCACCTCTCCGTCCCTGTTGCAACTGCCGTCATGAACTCCGTACCGGACTAGCCCTTAGCTCCTACCTGCCCCCCACACCGCTGGGCCCACACCGCCCTCTGCAGCAAACCTTAGTGACGCCCCTCCCTGGCCCGAGACCAGAACCCCCAGGCCAGGCCTCTGGCTCTGCCTGCCCCTCAGCACCCGCCGCCCGACTCCTCTGCCTGCCCACTGCCCAGCACCCACACGTCTCCCACGTAGCCTCACGAGGGGCCTTTCTTCTGAAGACTTGCCTCACCCTGCGGTAAAATGAATTCCTCGCTCCACTGGGCCAGACTTGCCGTGTTTCCACCCATCGCACTTGTAACCCCTAATGTCGCCAGCAGCTCACCTGTCGGTTCTCGCATCACCCACCCCCAGGCAGGGGAGCCTCTGTTCTGCAGGACCGGGTCTGAGTTCACTGGGAACCCCCGTGACCAGCACAATGCCTGGGCACCAAGGAAATGTTTATCTAATGGGAGCAGGTGGGAGGGGGCCGTGGAGCCCCAAGGCAAGACAGAGGTATTTGAGGGAAGCCATTCATTGAAATTCTGGAATGTAGAGCATGCTTTTGCGAGCCAGCCCGGGAGAAGTTGGCAGTTAGATCTGCTCCAGTCCACCGGGTGGGCGTGACACAGAGGGTCAGCGCCACCTTTGCTTCCAATGACAAACAGATCAATCTCACTTTTAAACAAGGGGATTTCGTGTTAAAGGAAAGCTCCCCTCCCTACATCTTGGTCCGCAGTTACACCTTCTCTATCCTTCAGTTCAGCACCCAGACTCCCGGCTCCAGGCAGAACTTGACGGGGAGGGAGGTCCCTATTAAACACGTTTCTGGGTCCCTGCTCTCATCCCACCGATCACACGGCTTTAATACGCACGTGATCTATCAGCTGCTCGGAGCGCTCTCTCTCCTTCTTTTCCACGTCCGCCAGGGTGATGTATTCAGAATCACCAGCACCCGGCATCTCCATGGGTGACAGTGTGACCCGAAGTCCCTTTTCTAATTCTTCCAAATCCTGGGGGTGGGATTTAACATAGCTTAAGCTCTGGAAAAGAAATTCTTTTATTTTTCACCACAATGTTGGGGCATATTTCTTTTTTTTAAGAACTGGAAACACATTGTGTTCTTATTTCATGTGTTCTTTCACTTGATATTTTATTTATTTTTATTTATTTTTGACAGAGAGAGAGAGAGAGAGAGAGAGAGAGAGAGAGAGAGAGAGAGAGAGATACAGAGACAGAGAGAGAACTGAACTGGGGGAGCTCCCAGCTCATATGGTTCTGCACGGGCCGGGGCCGGGATTCGATCCCCGGTCCCCGGGGCTGCAAAGTGAGCACTTAACCCACTGAGCCCTCCCGGCTTCCCTGGGAAATATTTCTTAACCGTAATGAAGTGCTCTGAGCATTGCCCAGCTTAAGGTCTGACGCTAGAAATGCATTTCTCTCATCACACATAGAGCCTCCGGGATAATGGATTATTTTCTTCTGTGGAGAGTGTTCCTCCACTCCCCACAAAGAAACAGATCATACCTAACAAACAATGAAATGGTAGCTTTCAATCCTTACGAAGTCCTAGAACGTTTTGTATTTGAAGATACTAATACCTTGAGCTTATGCCGAAACTCACGTCACCTACGGTTCTCTGGATAGTGCACATGACCAATATTCTTCTCTTTCTGCTTCCAATATTTTCCCCCCAATCAATAACACACATGGTTACTATTATATCTGCACACATACTTTTAGATCGCTATATTGTGTTAAAAAGTGTGTATCCTAATAAACGCTTTATACATACGTGAAAGCAAAACCACTTCCCTGTCATGCAATTTTAAGTTTTACACAGTGCGATAAACCCTTTTCAGTTATCTTGACATAGAGGTTGAAGACTTACATTTTCTTGCTTGGAGAGGATCTTCTGGTATAATTCATCATCAGACTTCTTTTTTGGAAAAAGGTCAAGGAGACACATTTTAAAAATCTGGATAAACATCTATTGCCAAAGAAGGAAAGATAACCAAGAGGAAGGTTTCAACAAGGGCATCTCTTCCCACATCCTCCTCCCGACCCCGCTCTCTCTGTCTCTCTCTCTCTGAGTAAAGTAAAGCCGATTGGTGGTCAGTGTCCCAATGCCACCCTCCCTTGTTGGGGTGGTTCCACGTCACCCACATCCATCCGAGGGTCTACAGGTCTCAGTGCACAGAGGGCCTCGTGCCCCAGCTGGTTGCTGAGCTGGGACAGGCTGGCAAGCCCCTTCCCCACCTACCAGCTGCTTCTCCTGCCTCAGCTCCGTGTCCAGGTGCAGCAGATCTTTCAAGTGAAGGCTGTAGACACACAGGTCAAGGTCGGCGCTGCGAAGTCACAAGAGAAACAGAAAACTCCTTTAGAGCGTCCGAAGTCGGGAGAGAGGTCACAGGGCATCAGCACGTCCCTGCTTGGCACAAGCCACGGGGCCTCCCAGCCCCGACTTTAAATGCTGCAGCGCAGGGACATTCCTAACAGTAACCCAGTGTTTGTAAGAAGGAATCTAAGGAGCTACTTGAAACCCACTCATAATCAGAAGGGAACAGCTGCGTGGACATCGAGGACGACACAGGAAAAGACGAAAGGTGAGAGAAATGAAACAAACACGTCCTCTAGCGTCACACGGCCCCTTCCTCAGGGCTGTCACGTAGGCAAGAAAACCAACTCAGGAAACCGAGGCTCAGAGGAATCCAGTATCGGTCACACTGTCCCAGGAGCAGAGAACTCGACCACTTTTCCTACTGAGGCAAACGCGTTCTAAGTGACTCCACTCCGACCCTAACTGTTGTCAGTCCTCTAAGTCCAGACGCTCAGAACCGGGCCTTGCCAGCGAGCAGGCACGTCCCTCCTGCCCTGGGCCGCCTTCACGGTCAACAGCAAGCTCCGGGTTCTGAGCCCACTCTGCCATGTCCTGGTACATCCCACGCAGGGGCCTGCACTCACAGCACGTCAGAGCAGGAGGAGGCCTGCCCGAGTCTGCTGAGCACCGACCACGTGCTGAGCCCAGCTCTGGGCTGGATAGTTCGGTGACGTAGAGCGCTGGCTCTGGAGATGAGGAAGGGGGTTCAAACCCGGCTCCGTCACCACCCACTGTGTGACCTGTGCAAGTCACTCAGCCTCTCTGTGCCTCCTTTTAGGCTTCATAAAACGGGGACCATAATCGCACCCACCTCACTGGGTATATGAAGAATTAATTCACTGACTGACTCATGTTTATTCATCTGTGAACCTGTCCCAGACTCCCCCTGGGCAGTAGGGACATAGCAGGGAACAAGGCAGACCCAATGCCTGGCGCATGCAATGAGTAATCTCTCCAAAGCTCTCCCCGCTTTGCCCAGCACCAATGCACAGGCCACGTCAGTCAATCAACGAGGCCCCCCTGGAATCTGTCCCCAGGGCTCACTCGGGCCTGACTCCATAACCCCCGTGCTGGCCAACACAGCCAGTGACAGAGGGATACGGGGTCCCGCTCTCACACGGACTTGCTGTGTGTCCGTGTCTGAGTTGCTTAACCTCTCTGGGCTGCGGTTTCCGCCTCTGATAATGGTACGGCTCGTCGGTCTGCGTCCTCCTTACCTCTCACAGGTCAGCACCTCGGGGAAGCTGTTCACGCGGAGGAAGGTCCGGCTGAGGAACCTGTCGTCGCTGGTGGCCGAGTGGAGGCTGCAGGAGGAGCTGGGGTCGTCCTTCTCGGCCTGGCTCAAGCTGCCCAGGCTGCTGGAAGGGGAAGCCTCCATCGGCTGGTTGGGCAGAACAGCCCGCTTTAAATGTTCGTGCAGAGACGGGTTGGAGGAGCCGTCGGCCAGGGGCTGTGGGTAGCAGAGGAAGCAGGCTCTCAGTGTCCACGGTGCCTCTGGGCAGTCATGCCTGTGGTTCCCGGAAGGCGAAGCCGGGCAGACTGGAGAGGGGTGTGCACGGGGAAGCCACCGGGCTCATGCGCCAGGGCCACCTCCGTGCCCTCAGCCCACGCACCCGCATCACAGCTCTTGTCCCCTGGAGCCCTGTGCGGCAGGCTCCTAGCCCTTAGCTTGCCTCTGTCCCCCAATGGCCCCCACTTCCGCTGCCCCTCTGCCTTCGTGTCCCCAGCTGCCGGCGTGAGTCCTGGGGTCTGCGCGTGAGAAGCGGTGTCAGTAGCTGTGTCATGATCAGTGTTGTACTAGTGGTAACAGCAGGACGGGTGCTGTCCTACTGTGTGTCACCTCGCTAGACCGTGGACCTGCTCTGACCCTGACAACACAGTCATCGAATGGATTAACCTTAGCGTTTTGCTCTGTTACAAAACCTCCAATTATCTCCAGTCAGAGGCCTTGCCACAAAAGCCCCCAGGAAGACCCAACCTTGCAGATTCACCCCCCCCCCCTCCTCCCGCGGAGTGCCGCTGTCTCACCCGGAACTTCTGGTTGATGGGATAGACGACTTTTGCCTTCAGTGCAAATGCCGTAACGTTGCTGTTGAAAGACGGCTCACACTCCTGGGAAGGAAGAGCAGATTTCCGTAAAATAAAGCATGAACCACCCAGCGCTTACCAGCCCCTGTGGAACAGGGGCCGCAGGCAGGGAGCAGAATGGGCACGTATAGATCCGAGTAAGTACTCACTGCTATCCTAGAAGGATGGCTGGGTGGACAGATGGATGGACAGACAGACAAATGGGTGGGTGGATGGATAGATGTGGCTAGAAGGATGGGCAGGTGGCTGGCTGGATGGATAGATGGGGAGGAATGGATGAGGGGACAGACAAGCATTAAATAACAGATTCATTTACTTCCAAGTCTTCGCCTTTGGAAGAAATAAGGATTTAAGCAACATGACAATCATTAACAAGAGTGACCCTAAAAACCGTCAACCGCATTTTAGTGGAAGAAAGCAAACACCAAATAATTCTAGCATTGTCGGGGGATAAGCGCTCCAGGTGACAATATTCACACATGACTTTGGTCCAGACGCTCAAACCAAAAACGGTGGTCGGACAAATCTCACTCCTCTGAGCCTGGGTCTCCCCTGGCAGTAAACAGGCTGCGAATCTGCCCCCACGACCGGCCCCGTCGGTGAAGCGCCGGAAGGGACCGAGGAGGCCACGGCCTCTGTGACTGTGGCCGGAAGGAGCCCCGTGGAGCGCTGCTCAGGACCTGCCTCCCCCGGGAAGCCAAGAGATGCGGAAGCAGGCGGGCACGGTGCATTTCTCACTCCTCCCGGAGCCTGGTGAAAGGCAGAAGGAAGGGTGACAAAAGAGGGGAAGGCATGGTCCCTGTGTCCCAGGAGGTCATCTTCAAAAGGGGAGACACAAAACAAAAAACTGCACTTCATGTGAAAAAGCATAATTATGAGAAGAGAAGGAGGTGCGTGCTGGGGCCCCCCTGAGAGGCACGGGGCGGGGGAGCCGGGTCTGCTCACTCAACGGTCCCGGCTGACAGCATCACCCCAGACGCCGAAACCTTGACAGCGAAGGCTTGCCCACGCAGCCCACCTGCAGGCCAGATGGAGCGCCGAACCCGGTGACGGTCATGGCCTTCGGGTCCCAGGGGCTGAGGGACCCAGTGGCACTCGGCACACGGAATCCGGCAGTGAACGGGCGTCTGCTCCCTGAACAGGACCCGCCGTGTGCAGCTTTTTTTATAGCAACTCTGAAGTTCAGAGGTCCTCCCGATTCTGATCATCACGGTAGCAATACAATTATTCAGAAACGTGGCTGTCGCACAAATTCCAATGTAAAACGTCTGCAGCTGAAGCAATGCAATTATTCAGGAAATCAGTGAAAGCACAATTTGTAGGAAAAGAGAGGCCATTTCACACCCCAGCGTTGAGGGGTGTTCTTTTCAGCAAACGCACAAATGTGCTCATAAACGAGCCATCTCGCCCCCCGACGGCAACACGCACGCGGGGCCGGGGTGGAGAGACCCGAGGCTGGGGAGCAGCAGGCTGCAGAGCCTTCTAGAATTTTCTGTTTGCTTTTGGCTAACGTGACCTAGCATCCAAACAGTTCAGACAAGAAGTGGCACGAACCAGCAATGCCTTGGTTTTCTGTGCAGTCGAGGACATGAGAGTTATAGCTTGACTCACCCCGTCAAAAATCAGTCCTGTGTCCACACTCTTTGACAAGCTTGGCCTGCACAAGGCAGGGGCGTTTGGGCGAGCTGCTCACTGCAACAGGCAGATCTTTAACTGAGCCCCTGGCAATTATTAGCTTGACAGTGGGCTAGGCGTAGCTAAATAGTTAGCAGGGAAAACATCACTAGGTAAAAAAACAGAAGTAGGCCTCGTGGGAAGACTTGGCTCCCTGCGAATGTTGATGAAGCATTTATTCTGAGGCAGGAATGTTCACAGAGTTAACTCATAAGGGACCCTGGGGAGCCGGCCTCATACTGTCATTGAAATGCTGAGAAACCCGAGGCTCAGAGAGGTTATGTTTCTTGGTCCACAGCACACAGCAAACAGGTGGCAGAGCCGGCCCTGGGTTCCAGGATCCTGGATGCCAAAGTCTTGTAGTGTTGCTGTTGTCACATCCAAGGCCACCCTCTGTGTGAGTGAGGTTGGTTTCCCTAACAGCTTCACTGAGATACAATTTGTGTGCCGTGCAATTGAACCATGTAGAGTGTACAACTTACTCATTCTCGGTGTATCCACCGATAACGCACCGCAGTCACTGTCAGAACATTCTCATCACGTCAGAAGGAAGCCGCGCAGCCTTCAGCCCCACCCCCAACGCCCGGCTTTACCTCCGGAGCCTCCTCATTCCTGGAAGTCTCTGCTTCCCTCCTCCTCCTCCTGGGCGGGGAGTCACTGTCCGAGGGGGGCTGTACGTTAGACTCCAAATTCTTGAGCAGACTTTGGGCATCATCTTTCTGAAATCCAAACATAGGGGGCACACACATCAGCCAGCCCAGCGCCCCTGGGTCTGTGGCCATCAGCACCCCACCCCCAGCGGCACTTCTGCTCATCTCTGCGCATCTGCCGGACCCCCTGTGTGCACTGCCCGTCCCCCACTCCCACCTGGGGTCGGCTACACATCCCTGTCCAGGAGCCACCCCAAGAAACGCCAATGCCCCATCTCAGTGCGTCCTCACGACCCGGACGCAATACGTGGGTCAAAGCTCATTCCATTGCTCTTCCGGTTTGTGCACCCCCCTTCCTCACCCACAGCCTGGGAGCTTCTTGGAGGGGGTCAGGGCGGGTAACAGCTTAACTCAGGAAATGACACATAAGTATTAATTTTGCTGGTATTTCCGATAACACTATTGGATGATGGTTAAAATATTTTAGGGTACCTTAAATTACAGAACGGTGCCATTGTGAACAACAGGCGATCCTCCTGACTTGGGGACTCTTTCTTCCTTGGCAAATTCGCCTATTTGCTAACATGTATTTGGAAACCCAACATCAACACCTGGGCGCTGCGGGGGTCATGCCTGAGCATGCGTGGATGGTGGAAATGTTGAGTGGCCTGATCTTCCATTTATAACATAGGATGCTCCGCCTTCTTGTCTGAGTTCTCATACTGCATGCCAGCGTCCCCTTCGCCTTCTAGTTAGTGCTTTTCGTGGGTGACGGTGCTGTTTACTCTGAGCCCTAAGTGCAGAAGTGATCCTAAGCACAGGCAGGCTGTGAGGTGCCTCCCGGAGAAAACCCATGTGACACAAGCAGGAGTGACAGCACTGAATCAACAACAAATATTAAATAAGGTGGCTTCACACAGAAACACACATTGAAAACAAGGCTATGTATTGATCGGTTAATAAAAAGGTTGTGACCAGAGTCTTTCGGAAACCTAACCCCGTATTGCCCCTGGGGCAAAGATTCAGGATCTGCTAATTCTGTTTGCAGTGGACATAATTATCAGCTGTATTGAAAATCCTGTCCTGCCAGAGACACTTAGCAAGCTATTACTTGACCACTGGCTGCTCATGGATGATCTCTGAACTAAAGAAGTGTCACCAGTTTGTCACAGTGAGTCAATCAGCAACTATTATGGAGCATCTACTAACTGTCAAGCCTTATTCGAGTATTGGGGATAGAGTAATGGACAAAATAAACAAAGCCCCGGCCTTCACGGAGCTTACATTCTAGTAACAGAAGAGAGAGAGAAAACAGGAATAAATATATATAGCATGTCAGGGGTGACAAATGCTATGGAGAAATGTAACAGAGAATGGGGGTGGGGTGGGGATAGAGAGCGATGGGACAAGAGGGCATGTGAGAAGAAACTTGGAAGAAGTGAGAGAGCAAGCCATTCGGATATCTCAGGGACAAGCATTTCCAGGGAGAGGGCACAGCGAGTGCAAAGGCCCTGAGGCAGGAGTGTGCACGTCCAGGGACGTCCGTGTGGCTGGAGCAGCCTGGATGGAGGCAGAGAGGGGTAGATGATGAAGCCAGAGGTTTGGGGGTTGTGTAAGGTGACCAGATTTTAACATTGGTAAAGCGGGACACCATTGACCGGGGGGGGGAGGGGGTTCTTGATTAAAAATTTGGTCTATCTCCCGCCGTTCCCTAGCTTGTCATGTATTCTTTCCAAAAATCGGGACTTTTTTAAAACGCTGAGGGACAAACTGTTAAAAATTGGGACTGTCCCGCCAAAAGCGGGACGTCTGGTCACCCTAGAGTTGTGTGTTTAGCACTCATAGCTGCCCAGTACAGGATTCTGCAGGGAAGGACCCAGTCCCATCACCCTGCAGTAAAGGCTCCGGGGGAAAACCTCAGCCGCCCCAACAGGGGAGCATCCGGGTTTTTTGCTCCCCAGTTAAAAACGACCAGAAGGCCAACTCCGGTCACCAGTCACTTGACTACAAACCCCAAAACAAAAGGGAAAAGCACGCAGGAGACTGACGCTGCATGGGGAAAAGAAAACTTAACACCATTATAAAATCCTCAGAGAGATAAAATATTACATTCTTAAAATAAGACCAGAAGAATATAAACAGAGAACACCCCAGGACAAGAAAGAACAGTCACCATGCCATCACAGAACTCCTGATGCTGGAGGGTCTGCCCTGCTCACTGACATGGCATCCAAGCCCCCGGACAGGGGTGACAGCCCAAGATGCGCAGCACACTTTTACTGTAGGGATGAATGAATGAATGAGTGAAGGTGTGAATGCATCCTATGCAGCAAGCAGGGTTCTGGAGAGGCTCGTCTGCAATACACACAGCTGGCGCTGGGCCCCTGCCAGCTTCCAGCCAAAGCCTGAGTGTTACAGATGAGCAGGCTGGGGCTCGGGCAGCCGAGTTGGAGGGAGCAGGCACGTCTGGGGGACCCCAGGATAATGCCCTTGTGACCCTCCTCCGTCTGAAATCTGTCTCCAGGCCCCTCCTGCAGCAGACGGGGCGCAGGGGGAGGGAGGCCGGACCTGCTGCGCGCTAAGCTCCGGATCTGGAGGCCGAGTCCGGGCTCGCAGCCCGACCTGGGGGCTGAGGAGGCCCGCGCCCTGTGCGCCCTGTGCGCCCAGCACCCCGGCTGCCCGCCCCGCCGACCCACCTGGTGTCTCGGCCGCCGGCGGGCGGCGCGGCAGCCGAGCCAGAGGCCGAGGCCTAAGCCAAGCGCGGTGCCCAGCAGCACGGCGGGGGCGAGCAGGGCGGGCGCCGGCCGCAGCGCTTCCCGGCCCCGCCACAGCCGCGCATCGCTCCCGCAGGCCGCCCCGCCGCTGGCCATCGGGTCGCCGCCGCTCCGTGCACGGTGTCAGCCAGGTCGGCGACGCCAGCCTCGGAGCTCGGACGGGCCAAGGGGGCGGCGCGCTCCGGCCACTGCCCGGCCTGTGCGCTCTGCTCCCCCGGCTCCTCTCCCTGCTCCCCGCGCAGCCGGAGCAGCAGGGAGGAGCCTGAGTTGTCCGCCCAAAACTTGGAGCCTCCGCCCCTCCCAGCCCTGCCTTTGCACTGAGCATGCCCCCTCCCAGCCCTGCCTTTGCACTGAGCATGCCCCCTCCCAGCCCTGCCTTTGCACTGAGCATGCCCCCTCCCAGCCCTGCCTTTGCACTGAGCATGCCCCCTCCCAGCCCTGCCTTTGCACTGAGCATGCCCCCTCCCAGCCCTGCCTTTGCACTGAGCATGCCCGGGGAGAGGCGCGTTTCTTGCTAGGAGGGCCTCCGGGGGAGTTTGCAGGACTCGAGGCCTCTGCACTTCCAGCAGAGAAGGGGACTTGCGGCCACACGGAGCGCCTTGCCGGGCTGTTCACGGAGCGCTGATGCTATGCTACATAGTATAGCCTGGTGATCTCAGTAACTGTCTCAACAACCCTCTGAGAATGGGTACTGTTATCCTCCCATCCTTCCGAAGCGGGCACACAACTAAGTGACCCAGTGCAGGCCCGACTCCAGCCTAACCTCTCTACCCACTGGCCATCCTCCGGTCGGTGCCGTCCTCTAAGACAGCGTGCAGAGGGACTGTTACACCCAGAGGCCGCGAGGAAGGAGACACTGCGTGGTCATTCATTCACACGGCCTGTACAGACAGCCTGCGGATCGGCCAGCAAGGAGCCAGGCAGTGGAGGCCTGTCCGTGGAGGGGTGAGGGGAGACGGGGCTGACAGGTGCTTGGGGCTGCACACAGCCTGGCAGGCTGCCCTGCAGGAAGGCTGCAGGAGAGGGGGACCCTCTCCCCAAAGTACAGCTGTGGTGGAGAGAAGCAATGTGACCTGCCAGGCCTCTCTGTCTTTCGCTTCCTCGTAGAGTTCAGGGAGTGTGCTCAGCTGCCCACTCTGGCTCTAGGCACCAACCGCCCTCTCTGGGGCACCAGAGGCGTCCTCGGGGGGCTCACTGCACCCGCTGGGAGTGGGGCAGAGGAGGGGCTGGGCAGGGCCAGGGGCTAATCCACAGGGTGCCCAGTCAGGCTAACCTGCACCCAAAAGGGAGTGAGAGTCACTTTGTCCTCTGTCCCTGAGCTGCCACTCTCCCTCCCAGCTCCTCTCTGTGCCGTCCTGTCCCCTCTGGGCTCTCCCGGACACATGACCCTGCGGAGTCCAATGCTTCTCAGTTCTTCAATCGGGAGCTGGTGAGCCTGGGCAGACGAGATTCAGCGCCATGTGTTCAGAAGGCTTCCCGGAGGAGCTGAGACTTAGAGGACAAAGCAGGCGTGAGTGGAGGGCACTTGGAGCCCCTGAAATCCTTGGGAGCCAGGGAGTCCCTGGGTCTGATATGGGCAGTGCCGCACCCCGAGGTGGGTGTTGTGCCGAATGAGACCACCCGCGAGACAGACAGCCACGACACAGAAAATTTGGCGGAATCAGACCCTCTTCTGCCAATTGATGAGGGAGATTTTATTAGCAGATTCGAATCTGGGCCGCCACCCCGGTTTCATCCGGGAGCAACAAGCCCTGACTTACACCAAGTTTTTCCTTTTATTCACAATTCAAACCGAGGGGAGGGGTGCCGAGTGCGC